>JAQFXY010001250.1:0-11666 GCA_034693865.1 Ceratophysella sigillata | reverse complement strand
GCCGAATTCGGCGGGAAATCGACTTTCTATTAATAAGTCTAATTGTATACGTTTTTTAAAAAAAATTTAAACGCAGGATTTTTTTTTACAACAAGCGCAATTTTTGGTAAAAGTTTGGTGTAAATCCGTGATTTTGATGCGCATCGATCTCAAGTTTTCAAAAAAACAGACCCGTTAACTGGTTTTGGGATATCTTAAAAAAACAGTTTACAATTTCTTATCTTAGAACCAGAAGACTGAGACATAATGAAGAACTTCCTACTTGAGACTATTTACATATGCCAATCTCAATAGAGCAATGTTCATTGAATGAGCCTTGACCTATGCAATGTTTCGTAGGTCATATTTGAGATTTCTTTAGAGTTCTTTGATGCAATACGGAAGTGTTGACATTTTAGTTTTTCTCTCGTTGGATATCTGCTCACTGTGATGAGACTAGACACTCGTTACGTAAGATGTTCATTATAATAATATTCATCCCATCGATAAATTGTAATGGGAGACCCACGGCTCAGTGCCAAGTACTGTTTAGCTTAAATCGTTGCAACTAGTACGGAAAGTAAGCGTAATTAAGGCTGACTTTGGTTTGGTTAATTAGCCGAACCAAATCGAACGGTTTTTTGTATGGCAAAAACCGAACCAAATCAAAATTCTTTTTTTCAATTACAAGCTGAACCGGCCTTAAAATTTTTTTTTACAATACAAAAGACACAAAACCGTTCTTTTGTATCTGTGATTTTCCAATTACGGAATTTGATTTAGAGAGTAGCATAATTAAAATCAGAATTCAAACTTATGATAGAAAGAAAGCCGCGTAGCTACAGACATACAGACACGCCAGAAAATAAATAAGAACATTATGGGTGAATTTAGTAAGTTGTGGATGTGGATACAGCTTACGTTTACGGGGCTATATAGATCCACAGATTGTGCTCGACTCAAATGCATATCTGTTACATTTCCATTTACTACTATTTGAATAAAGACACATTTTACTGTAGCTTTGTAAGGCGAATCTCGGTGATCACAGTCACTCTCTGTTCTTATACAGAGGTTTATGCCCGTTTTGCAAATCCCAGTAAGTACGGCAAAACTCCAAAAGTTACCAGTAAGGCAAAACCAAAACAAATCCCACTAAGGCCCCTTTAATTTTTCGGTAGGCAAAAACTTTCTCTTTTGAAGGAAAGTGCTAAAGAAAGAGATGCGACGTTGCCAGACTATCATAATAAACTACTGCTTGATGCAAATCGCCTAGCAAAGCTGTTGTCTCTGACTTTGGTTCAATGTTGGTTTTCAAGATAAGATAAGCTACATTGTTTCGTCTGTTGCATGCTGTATCCAATACGTACCTAATTAGATACCATTTTATTTAGCAATTCTGTTAACTCTTAAGTCCAAACATGGAAACAAGTATGGATTTACAAAAGGCGATTTTGATTTGATTTATGTACGTCAAATGTAAATCAGTTAATTAAATTTGATTTGATTTATATACGTCATATGCAAATCTGTTTAATTAAATTTGATTTGATTTTTATACGTCATATGTAAATACCTTTGATTAAATTTGATTTGATTTATATACGTCATATGTAAATCCCTGTGATTAACTCAGTCTTGCTATATAATAGGCTGATGTATTTATGTAATCGCCTTTCTGGTCCGGAGCTGCCGAAGGCAGGTTTTAGACCAGAAAAGTCTTATGGGATGCCCATGTCTGTCTGTCCGTCACGTAATAAATACACCCACCTCGGAGTTAAACGTGTGTTAAAATAAAAGTTTCAAAAGTTAGTACCATTTTATATAGGGGCAATCGAGCAATTTTGTGGACTTGGGTCCAAACGTGGAAACGAGTATGGATTTACAAAAGGCGATTTTGATTTTATTTATATACGTCATATGTAAATCCGTTTAATTAAATTTAATTTTATTTATATACGTCATATGTAAATCCGTATAATTAAATTTGATTTGATTTATATACGTTATACGTAAATCAGTTTAATTGAATTTGATTTATATACGTCATATGTAAATCCCTATGATTAATTTGGATTTGATTTATATACGTCATATGTAAATCCCTATGATTACTTTGGATTTGATTTATATACGTCATCATATGTAAATCTTGTTGATGAAACTTGATTTGAATTATATGCTTCATATGTAAATCCCTTTGGATTAATCAAATCTTGGAATTTCACTGAGAACTAGAAAATATCACAAGGGATCAGGGTTCAAAAATATCATGATATTTTTAAAAATATCAAAAATATCGATATTTATATCTATATCTATATTTATCTATCTCTATTTATATATCAAAAGTATATACTTTAATACCTGAAGAGCTCACATAAATAAAAAAACTGAAGAAATACAAAAAAAAGTATAAATATCAAAAATATCAAAAATTCATAATTTTTTTTTGTATTTCTTCAGTTTTTTTATTTATGTGAGCTCTTCAGGTTTGAAAGTACATTTAATCAGATCTGCACATATTATGGTTGGTATAGAAAGGTTAGGCTTAAGGTGGAAATAGACAGTTTGTCGTTTGTGCTTTCGAAAGATGAAATCAAAAAAAAAATTTTGGCTTTAACTTCAGGACAGGAAAAGTTATAAATGCACAATGGAATACCATTTACTGAAACAAAAGTAGTATTAAACTGATTTTCAATTTTCAAAAATCATCTGGAACATCCTGGTATACTGCCTGTTCCACATCAACTTTCTGAAGCTGACCAACTTCAACTCCTTCAAACTTCTGACTACCTCGCTGATACTAGTTCGGTTTCGGTTCTTCTCGTAACTTTTATGTACCAAATCAATACAATACTTTAATATGTCGCAGTATATGTAAATTACATAACACTGCCTTACGAGAAACTGCGTATTTCGTCCTTTCTCATGTTCTTTTATACCTTGGCTTGGGTTGGGATGCTTAAAACAGAACTGTTTTGTTATGAATCGTGTACACATAAGCACGTAATTCTGACGTAGCAGCTTGGGTGGTCGAGAATTGTGTATTTCACAAAAATATCAAAAATATCATTGATATTTTTGATATTTTTGTCCACTCATGCACCCAATCCATGTACATGACAAATCAAGTGGTTATTTAAAAATATCAAAAATATCAAAAAAATCATGATATATATCGGCGATATTAATTTTCGAACCCTGCAAGGGATAGCACACTCGATTTCGAGGTACGGGTTCAATCGGACCTTGGAAATTGGCAAAGAACTAGAAAATGTCATCAGAGATAGCATGTAAAAATCTGATTTAGTTCTGAACGCTCGATGTCAAGGGATAGGTTTAAGATCGAACCTTGGAATTTAGCAAAGAACTAGTAAATATTAAGAAAGATAGCATGTAAAAATTTGAAGCAATTCTGAACACTCGATTTCGAGGGATAGGCTTGCATATGCAATCGCTATTCTGGTCCCGAGCTGCCGTAAGGCAGGTTTTTTATTTGCGATTCGTGTACCTACGGGTGTATGAATCATTGGGAACCCACTGCAGTAGCTTAAAATTTTGCTAATTTTGGGGTCATCGTGTGGGAATGTTTTCATTGGCCGCTGACCTTGCCCCGGATCGTAGATCGGGTAACAGCCTCGTACATATACATATAACATGCAAGAATAAACAACTAAAAACCTGGATTTACGTACTTCTTGAGCTAACCTGTTTAAGTTAAAAGTTGAGAATATATTAGTAGTAAGTAGGTAATCTTAATTACTTGTAGAGATGTGTTGGATGTCCGCCCCGTTTTGAGTGAATCCGAATATCTAGTATGTCTATCTGCAGCGAAGGTGGATATTGTTAGTGTAATTTGTGTTATGGACAAGTAAATTTCTCTGTAAAAACTATTTTGTGTTTCATATTTCATACTATATTTTGCCTAATTTATTCCATACATAAAATGGAGTGAATTTTAGTGAAAAAGCCCGAGAAAGTTTTTGTACAAAACAGGATCAGTAATCAGTATAGACATCTAATCCTACCCATATCGTAGACCCGTAATTTAGTAGCTTGAAACAGCAAACAGTATTCAGAGTAAATCACACTAATTAACCCGACCAGTTTAGATAAATCTGGTATAGTCTATAAGTAGAATTTCAATGACTGAATGTGCAACACTAAACACGACTGGTGCATTTAAAAATCAGTTTACATATATTTGTCGAGTCTACTGTAGATAATTCATGACTGTAACTGTATTGTGTTATGCACAATAAAATGCATATCAACTTGAGAATCCGCAGCAATGCATAATTCCCTTACTCTCTATACCTCCATATCTATATATGCATATTATTACTAACACAAGTATATCTGCACTAGATGACGATACATAATTACATATTTAAAAATGCAATTGAAAAGAAAACCATACATATATTTACGATAGTAAAATTAATAGAGTATATATATATTTAGGCACTACAACTATGTGTATTCCTTGAAGCGGTGGTAAGTTCTATTTTCCATCCATAGGCTATTACGAGTATTTGGCTTAATATTTATAGGACATCCAAATATTTCAGAGAGGGTTGAATCACATACATGCTGAGGACTGAATACGCCCTAGATCTTGCTATTTATTTATCTGTAATGCTTGGCTTAATTTTTCATAGACAGATGTGCTTCGCAACAAATTAACTAAGTTTAAGGTACATATGTCCTTCCAGCGAATAACCGCAACTTAAACTTAAATACCGCTCCTTAGAAAACCTGCCCATACAAGACAGTAAGATGCGAGTCCAAACACGAAGGAAAACGAAAACAGGAGGCAATAAGGAGGAGACAAAGAGTATAGCTATTTATTTATAGCTACTTATTTTTATAACTCGGCCACCTTTACAGTACAAATTCCTGAAGCAAAACAAATTTTAAAGTTGTTCTGAAATTTCTAAACAAAATTGCGCATATTTGCTATATTGTTTTAAGCATTACACATTATGATTTTTCAAAAAAGTAAGGACATCGCACCCGGTCTATGGGCGCGTGGTATCCAGATGGATTTGGCTGAAACTTTGCAGAGTTGTTCCTTAGGTCATTCTGAACAATGTTTAAATGGGCGCCAAGTCGATTTGTCCCATAGTTTGACCGTTAAAAATCCCTTTCTTGAACATGTGTAATACGTGGTATCCAGATGGATTTGGCTGAAACTTTGCAGTTGTTCCTTAGGTCATTTTGAACAATGTTTAAATGGGCGCCAAGTCAATTCGACCCATAGTTTGACCGTTAAAAACCCCCATCTTGAACATGTGGTAAGATGTGGTATCCAGATGGATTTGGCTGAAACTTTGCACAGTTGTTCTTTGCCTGTACACCCTCAACCATTACAGGCTGCACCCGTCCCAATTATGAGGGCCCACTTCCATGAAGTGATTCGAACGGAAGCTCGAATATTACTCTAAATATGGGGAGGAGTAGCACTAACTGGACCTCGGTGTTTGACTTTGATATGATATGAATTTTTGAAACTCAAGGTCTCAATATCCTCACAAAATATCATATAATTTGATTTCAAATATTTTTTGAAAAGCGTAAATTAAGAAAAGGTTTAGTTTGTAAATACGAAAATTTTTAATTTGAAATTGTAATTTTTAAAATTAGCGGACATTCATCGATTTCAAAGTAGTAGGGTATCCGAATATTTCAGGGAGGGACGGACTCCGGTATGAGAGCGCCCTTGATCAGGTCATTTATTTATCTGTAATGCTTTACTTGATTTTTCATTGACACAGATGTGCTTCGATGCAAAAGCACTAAGGTTAAGGTACATAAGTATTATGTATGTGTATGTACACATAACATGCATATAAAACAACTTATTTAATAGAATCTAGAGTATGTAATGTGACTCACTCATTCAATTATACATTCAAGTACAGCTTTATGATACACAGTATCCTGAACGACAAACTCAAGTACCTACCGTAATGTTCCGAAATTGATCCGGTTTCCAATTATAGCCGGGTCTGAAGGGCCCAAAATTGATTTATAGCCGGGTCTCTATTTATATCAGAGTCTCGAAATATAGGCGGGTTTAAAAAGTTGACAAATCAAACAACCGCTTTCTACCAGCTCAATGGAATGAGTTAGTGTTTTTCTCGCCGTTATAGCTGCATGCTGCACGGTTATTTTACTCAAAATCTAGAATCAACAAAGCTAAACCTAAAATCGATAATTTCACACAAGCTAATTGGTAAAACAAATCCTGAATTTCAGTAGTGAAGTGTTAAATACCTTCATCACTGGAATTTCAAAGCTCCAATGCTTGACAGTGAAATTAGCAAAAATCTTCAAAAACAACCAGTACATTATCACAATAAACGATGGCAAACGTAAAGATGCAGGCATAGCAGAGTAAAAGCATCAACAAAACGATCTATGGCACCTAACAAACCCTATAAAGCCAATGAATAAAATATTAGCAGTGACACTGATTTAAAAAAATGCAGCGCGATGAATATCTCTAGAATAACTATGCCTTGGTATGTAGCTATCAAATTTGAGGCAAAAAATAATAGCGTGGCTGTACATGTTTTAAAAGAAATGCAGCGCGATGAATATCTCCAAAATCATATTGCCCTGGCATGTAGCTGACAAATCTGTAGCAAAAACGAATATCGTGGTTGTACATGTTTTAAAAGAAATGCAGCGCGATGAATATCTCCAAAATCATATTGCCCTGGCATGTAGCTGACAAATCTGTAGCAAAAACGAATATCGTGGTTGTACATGTTTTAAAAGAAATGCAGCGCGATGAATATCTCCAAAATCATATTGCCCTGGCATGTAGCTGTCAAATCTGAGGCAAAAATGAGTAGCGTAGTTGTACAGGTTTTTAAAGAAATGCTTATATTCCCCATCCCCGGGGAAACAACGGTGCCCTTAAGGAAACACCAGTACCCTTAAGGTAACAACAGTATCCTTAAGAAAACAACAGTACCCTTAAGGGGACAACAATACCCTTAAGAAAACAACAGTACCCTTAAGGGGACAACAATACCCTTAAGAAAACAACAGTACCCATAAAGAAACAACACTACCCTTAAGAAAACAACAGTACCCTTAAAGAAACAACACTAACCTTAAGAAAACAACAGTTCCCTTAAGGAAGCAACAGTACCCTTAAGAAAACAACAGTACCCTTAAGGAAACAACTGCACCCTTAAGGAAACAAGAATGCGCTAAAGGATACAACATTATCCTTAAGAAAATGAGAGTAACCTTAAGAAAACAGCATCCGACATCACCCTTAACGACATCTCCTTTAAGGAAACAAAAATATCTTTAAGGAAAAATTACTATTAATACTAGTTTACACGTGATCATAATCACTTGGTCAGGGTAATCTCCGTATTGGGATTATATATTTGAATTAACACTATCATGCCAACCAAAGCAAGGTAGTTGTCAACAATGCGCGATCATATTATTTCAATGTTTTTTTTTAAAAAAGTCAATTTGGTACAGCTGACTACTACAGACAAACGAGTACATGACAGGCTATGCCTGCAATAAGTAACGGAGTTTACATCTTGTGGGCTTATTTTGAAACTATCTATGAAAAGGACTTTGAATATTTGTAATTCTGCATTTTCACATTGCGTCTTGCATCAAATCTATCAAATCAGTTGTGAATAGTCGGGCAAAACTGGCACATGTTTCCGAACACTAACATGGCTCACTTTTTAATAGTTAAATTAGTGTATTTATTTAAGAAAGATATCGAAACAGTTCGAATGGCTTGATGTACGTTAATATAATCAGATATTTGCCAAAACCAGTGTGTATGTTCGTTTCTAGTTAATAAATTACAATTTTTAGTTCAGCGTTTTGCAAGTGTTTGTACAATAAATATATGTTAAAACTCTGCTTCAAATAAAAAGAATTATAGCTGGTCTCCAAATATAGGAGGATCTCTAGGCTGCATAATATGGCCGGATCTGTGAGGTATGAATTTGAATTATAGTCGGGGCTATATTTGGAAACATTACGGTAGTAGTACAATCTCAGCAACACAACTAACTATGTATAAACCAATGTTCCCCTATGACTAACAAATGAAGCCTCTCCAACATGCAAAAAAACGCCGTTGTACACAGCTTTTCGTCTCTTTTCTTTCAGAGTTTGGGTTTGGTTGCAGCTTCGGGTTCTTTCGGAGGTAAAAAGAGACGAAAAGCTGTGTACATTGTCTTTTGCATTTTGGAGAGGCTGCATTTGTTGCTCTTAGGTTCAGAGCATTAATACTAAGAATTGGCTTTATATTCTATATGTTTGACGCTCTTTGCCATTCAATGACTTCTAACATAACAGTCTGCATCAAAATTTGTTATAGTTCACCTGAACAATTCTTGCTTTCCGTCAACCCTAAAACTACAGAAAATAATGGGTAACACTAGTTCCTTCGAAATCAATCGTGCTGATCGATTTATTCAATCTGTTCAAGATGGAATTACATTGTACACACCTAAAGACGTAGAACGTTTGACAGTCCAATTTGAAAACCATCGCCGGAGAAGCTACTCGGAAATTGTTGCCCTGCTCAGCAATGATCTTAGAGCAAACTTGAATAACTTTAAATACTATTGGGACGAAGCGCAACTTATTTTCAACCAAGATCCAAATAAGTACAACAAAGCCATTAAATCAAACAATGGTTCTGACTTCCAGGCAGAATGTCACATTGCTCTGATTTGCTACAGTTTGGGAGTCAAGGGTTCAAACTTTTATGCAAAATTCAACGAGGATTGTCGAAGCGTGTGTGTTGGTAAGAAATCATTCGGCGAAATTGACAATCTGTCCATGTTCCTCCTCTTCAGATACGTCATGGAGAACATAGTGTTTGATCATGAACCTCCAGTACTTTATCGTGCATGCACTGATCCATGCCTGGTAGCATGCACGAGTCAACTACAAAAAGGAATGGTTGGATTTGGTCAATTCACATCCTCCACCATAGTGCCCAGCAAGTTAAAGGATTTCCTTGGATATAGTGGTACTGCGTTCCAATTAAATAATACCAATGAAGTGAAAAACAAAATAATTCCCATGGTAGTTCACTCACATTTTCCAGAAGAAGAAGAATATTTGCTCTCTCCGTTCCAGCTCTACAGCGTACAAGATGTCGCCATGAAAGAAAACATAACCATCGTAACTCTCGCGCTCTACTGAACTATGTTATTATATAGAGCCAATATCCTATACTCTTTTTCATTGTAATATGGCTTAAAAATTGCAGATCCAAAATTCAAAGTTGTAACTAAATTAACTGCTGCAAAATAGAAATTAATTAAAACATCGTATAGCAATGTTAATTTGCTAACACTTAATGCTCTAAAATTTGAACGGTGATGTTGTATTGCTATTTATGCTTGTATTATTGCCAGTTATTAAATACTGTATTCAGTAAAATATAAAGTGTACTCATCAAAATTTATTTGCTGATGTGACAAACGTTATTTCAACGTTAGATCACGGGTTTTCTAATAAAAATTACCTACACATATACCTACATATACTAAAACGACGTAGGTTGTAACGCTAACAGGTTCGAGAGCAGAATAACGTTACTTAAGGCTATTCTTCGATGGGTTTTCCCGAAAATGTCCACTGAATTAAAAGCATGAACTTTTCTAATCGACTTCTAGCACGAGCTCTGTCCGTAATACAAAAGGAAATTACCCGTGTGATGTACACATGGAAAGCTGGTTTAACATTGAATATTGCGCTGACCATGACTTTTGAATTGATTGTGAAATATGGGATAACCATGTTTTACGATCAAGCCACGAAATACGTGGATCAACCTCATTATCCAGGTAATTAAATCTTATCGTGTTGAATGGCGAAGTTCAACACGGTGAGCCTTAGATTCCTCCATGATTAAACTGATTTTATGTAATTTTTAATTGTTACAAAAATCACTAAACTCCGACCAGGGCTGAT
This sequence comes from Ceratophysella sigillata, assembly GCA_034693865.1. Classification (NCBI taxonomy): domain Eukaryota; kingdom Metazoa; phylum Arthropoda; class Collembola; order Poduromorpha; family Hypogastruridae; genus Ceratophysella; species Ceratophysella sigillata. Next base: position 1,697 of record JAQFXY010001250.1, on the reverse strand, counting down.
GTAAATGCACTGAATTTTAATTATTCCTGATGTTGTCGGTCTCGATTGCCGGTTCGCGCACTTGTGAGTCTTCGGAATGCCTGCCTTTTATGCCTACTGTAGTTCACATCAAATAAATATAGTTCGTAGCAGCGCAGAAAAATACACATGTGGTATAAGGAAGTCTCCAATAACAACAAGATTAAATGCAGATACAGCTACTGCACAGAAACATGGTAAATGAACATCGAATTGGGTCATAATTAAAGACCGGATGCACATGCACTAAAAACGTCAAAAATATGCGCATATATATGCAGTAATAAGTTATTACTGCATATATATATAATATAATAACATTCAAAATATGCACGAAATATGCACCTATAATTTAAAAAGCAAGATGTTCAAAATTTTGGGAAAAGCTTTTTTTTTTCATTTATTAATTTTCCTTGACGTAAAATGCTTGAATAACGAGCAATAATTTGCGGAAATACAAGCAAGAATTCTAAATATTTCCTGGCTCACTAAAATGTCCGATGCCGTCTTCATGCTGGCAGCCTAGTCTTTGTCAAACGTCTCAATAACTCTTTTCACGGCATGAAAATTGGTGCTGTAATACTGCGCAGCATCTTGAAACTTGATGACTTTCTCACTTTTGGCATTTTAATAATCCAATCTATTCAGTCTCGAAATATTTTATAAAACTTAAACAAACAGCACAGTTGATGGTTGTTTGGGAAAACGTTCGGCAAAAAAACAGTTACCACTTCACGCTTCACGGCTCAGTTCTCAATGCATGTGCAACTTTGAATTTTCCGCTCTTATGGACAGCATTTTTGTCTCACGGATCGTTTCATTGAGCTCCCATCTTCAATTTCTGGAATTGAATTGATTTATTAGTTCCCTTTAGGCTTGCGCCCGTGGAACGATCTTTTGTCTTATAATATGATAATAATAATAAACGGTTGTAACCGATAGAAACAGGCATAGCGGGGCTTAGTATTTGCAGCACTGTGGTATGTAAACGTTGACCTACAGAAAAATGACCCAGTCAGTTTCTTCAGACACTAAATACGATTCTAAATATGAACCATTTTTGGCTCAGATTTGACAACTACCTACCAACTTCATGTAATTATGCATTACTTTTAACACATTTACAACCACGCTATTCATTTTTCTCTGTTTGGACAGCTACACACCAAGGCAATATGATTCTGGAGATAAATATTCGTCACGCTGCATTTCTTAAAATACCTGTACAACCAAGCTATTCATTTTTGGCTCAGATTAGACATATACATACAAAGTCAATGTGATCCTGGAGATATTCATCGCGTTGTATTTGTTTAAAACCATGTACAAACACGCTATTCATTTTTCTCTCAGTTTGGACAGCTACACACCAAGGCAATATGATTCTGCAGATATTCATGGCGCTGTATTTCTTAAAAAGCAAGTGCAACCACGCTATTCATTCAGGAAGCAACAGTTCCCTTAAGCAACGGTACCCCTAAAGAAGCTAAGGTACTTTAGGAAACAAGAGTACCCTTAAAGAAACTAAATTACCCTTAAGGAAGCAACAGTACCTTTAAGAAAACAACGGTACCCTTAAAGTAGCAAGACTACCCTTAGTATCCTTAAAGAAACAAAATTACCCTTAAGGAAACAACAGTACCCTTAAGGAAACAACTGTACCCTTAAGGAAACAACAG
>JAQFXY010001249.1:0-11677 GCA_034693865.1 Ceratophysella sigillata | reverse complement strand
CAGTTCTGTATTTTCACATGATATAAACTGGAAACTGCTGCACTCACTTGAGAAATATTAGCACACGCTGTTCGATATCGATACATACATCCAGGATTCATCCATCCAAATAAATCCGAGTAAATTCAAGTATTGTTATTGAATTAAATATATCAAGAATATGAGAAAAGACTTGGCTAATACCTACCATGCATGCATATACCTATGGCTTAACACAAGGAGCCCCTTTTGATTTATTTGTATAAATATTGAGGACGCGGGTATGCATACTAAAGGCAGAAGGGAAACCGAGAGCGTATTCATGGTTAAAGATTCAAAGTCAATTTAGCGTGAAACAAGTATTGGTTGAAGTGAAGAGGATGAGCCACTGCTGTGACTGGGGAAGTGAAAGTTGCCCTTCACAGAAAAAGGAAACGTAGGGACATTTCAATTCAAACCGGATAAAAAGCACTGGTCTTTTACCATGTTCCCATTTTGTGCCCAGAATACGAATGGGCAGAACGAGTCGTCACCCTAGGCTCGAGCAGCGTGGAGCCCTGCTGCTGGCTTCCCTCCTGTCGGCTTGGCTCGGCTGAGCATTGTATTCTCTCCGCTCCGTATTATCTTCCAATGGTGAAAACTGAAATATGAACATGAAAGAATGGGCTGACGATTGAGCGAGCTCTCCATTCTTCCTCGTAATCATCACTCCTGCTGAGTCCCATTGTGCCAGTCGACAGAGCCTCACCGAATTGTACCACTTGCCATCTCACACCTGTCACTCTGCTCTCGGGCCAGAAGAGAATTGGGAGTGAAACATGAAATCCAAGTCCACTCCCTTCTCAATGGTGACAAATGAAGTGGTGATGAATGAAGAAGATGCCTTCAAGGCTTCCTTTCAGTCGAGCCTTAACTACTCCACTTCAGTATATAGGTTCGTATGGCTAGGAGCTCATTTGGGATTGGGTTTTACGACGGTGAAATGGGTGACCACTGAACACTGAAGGCGGAAATCTTTTGCAGTTCTTGTTTTAAATATTTTTGAAACATTTTATTCAAAGACGAAGAAAAGTATATATTCGAAAGCACATTTGTAGATAGTGTTTTTGAGGTTTTTTTTGTGCAGATTGATACGTAGACAATTTTTTGTATTGTCAAAGTTATAAAATTCGTCATTGCGAGAATTTTTTAAGGATATCCAAAATCAGTGCTAGGTATATTAACGTTTATTTTTAAAGTATCATCATGTAAAGACTTAGAACTGAATGGCATTACATTCAACGCCACCAAGCTCCAAGTCTTATTTCACATACATGATATCGATTCTACGACAATTGGGTAACGACAATTGGGTAAGCGACAGTTGGGTAACGACAATGGGGTACGGTGACAATTGGGTAAGCGACAATTGGGTACGGCGACAATTGGGTAAGGTGGCAATAGGGTAAGCGACAATTGGGTACGGCGACAATTGGGTAAGCGTCAATTGGGTAAGCGTCAATTGGGTAAGACGTAGTAAAAATAACTAAACCAAGAATCCATAGTACCGTGTACTCTTTCCTGTGCAACCTATTAGCAGATAAGCAATTATGTAATTCCACCGGAGAATTTCACGTAGATAGATTCTGCGGAAAGTTGAAATGATCTGATCTCGACAGATAAATGTCGTGTAGAAATTAAATAGTAGTCTGTTGGATAGTGTCAATGAACTTATGTGTGTAAATAACCGAACCCAAACAATTTAATGGTCAATAATTCACCTTTTCTTTTTTTGACAAGTTTAAAAAATAGTTTAAATTGTTAGTTATAATTGCCCGTTAATAATTTAGGTGTTAAGTTTTACCGAAATTTGTATATGTATCGTGTACTGTCGTCTCTATCACCGCTTACCCTATCTGTCATATAGCTATCGGGGAAGAGTAGGTACCGGGTATTATAGTTTCTTGGTTTAATTATTTTTACTTTATCTTACCCAATTGACGCTTACCCAATTGTCGCCGTACCCAATTGTCGCTTACCCAATTGACGCTTACCTAATTGTCGCCGTACCCAATTGTCGCCTTACCCAATTGTCGTTACCCAACTGTCGCTTACCCAATTGTCGTTACCCAATTGTCGCCGAACGCATGATATCCTGGTCTAATAAGAAATAATTTGATCGAAAATATAGTAATTTTAATTTGACGTCTAACCGTAATTGCCTTTATTAGTTAGTCCGCTCTCGGATACCGTAGTTATTTGCTCTATTAATAGCACATGCCAGATGAGAGCTAATTAATGGATAAAATACGGTATTTCCATACAGTACCCTACGAAAACTTGTATTTTGTGTATCCATAAGGAAGATTGAAGTGCAATTAAAGGTTTCGAAGATTTTTATAATGTCCTATATTTAAATTCATTTTGTCCCAAAGATATTTGTCATATTTCATGTATTAAATTCCTCTTTTGTTTGCCTATACTCTACAACTTTTAACACAACAGCGAATTAAAAATATTTACTCGAAAATTTAACGTCCACTACATATTTACTTCTAGCTTCTGTGTTCAGAGATAATTTTCCAACATCTCCCCTCCACTTTCATGCTGATCATCAGCTAATCTGAATCGTTTCAATGTGTCTCGTTTTCCGTAATTAATTCGATATGTGATCCTTTACGTAAGTTTCGTCTCCCAAATTCTTTGTATTCAATTTGGATTTGAGCACGAACACGTTTCGGATTCCTGGAAAGAGTCCTTCTGTTGAATTGAATGTCACCTTCTGAAGTCTGAAACAATATACTGTTCGGCTTGTCCTATATAACACTAAATTACTATATATTTCGCTGGAAAACATTACTGCCGACAGAATTCTGCCCCTTGTTCTTAACTAGGGATATATATGCCTGTAATATAATCAGACAAGCACAAAAAGCAAAATTGGAAGAGTTCTTCTTGTCAACACCAGTGCTGCAGGTAAGGAAATATAATTTAATGAAGAAATTCTAGTGCTTAAATTGCAGCATCTACGCCATAGGAGGTCGGAATATAAAACTACGAATTGGGTGTATGGCGTCTATGGTATCGAAAGATCTAAATTAATCCGTTCAAAACGGTTCATTAAATAAGAAATTGATTCCATTGAGAATAAGAATGAATTCTATTCAGATTCAACCTGGGTCCATAATTTACAATTTACAATTGAACCTATAATTTGCTTCTGCTCCGAGTATGCAAATGTGATGTGTAGTTTCAGTTTTCAGCTTAGAGGCAGGGACAGGACACACATGCTGATCCTTGGGCTCTCGTTACAAATATAAATACAGTGCATGGGATAATGGGCTTATGATGAAGGCCCTTTGGGATTCGTAGAAACGGGTTTAAATTCATGCACACGTAATACGAGGGGCTAATCATGAATCCATTATTGGTCCTCAGAAGTAAGCGGTAAGTGAATATCCTACATGCTATCTATTTTCTCAATATTGAAAAAATTCAGAAATATGGCGTTTTAACAATTGCAAAGTACGGGTATAACTTCGATCGAAGCAAATACGAAATATTGTAGCGCAGCAGAATGAACAAACCTAACGAAGAAGTAATGCATTGTAGATGCACAAACAATATTAGGCTCATATGAAGATCAATTAGTCGGCAGACATTTTTATGCTGCGGATTTTTACACTACTATACCATTCAACCTGCCCTGCATAAATATAATAACATAAATATGCAAATGAATTAGAGCTAAATCCTAATATCATGGTAGACGATGCATTACAAATATTTTCACTTTTCGTGTAATTCAAATGGAGAATATGTACTCAAACTCCTAACGATGAGAAAGAGAAAGCAGTTTCACATTGCGGTTTGAATAATTCAGTCTTCTGTCTCCATCTTCCCATTTCTTCTCGCAGAAGAGCTGACACGGGTAGATTCGGAAAGTGGTTGGAGTGAGTGGATCCTGGAACTCGTATCCATGGATACTCCTTCTGATCGCACAATACGGGTATTATAAGTACGTGTGATACCTTGGCATGCTGATGTGAATTGAGCTCTGTCTGCTTGCTATTTAGAATATATTCCGCTTGAAAATAAAATAAAAACACGGGTAGTTCTACCTGATTGTTCTAAAAGAGTTGAACAACAAAGCCATATCTTGTTGATCCTGTGCTGAAATACAAAAGTTTCTGTGTATTGCAAAACAGCATCTTCGGCATCGGCACAGCGAGGTAAGAAGTAAGGCTTGACCAATATTGCAAATTCCAAACGTCCTCTCTATGATCAATACCAGTAGTTAAGCGGTGCAGTGCAAGGTGCGAGCACTGATTCCTCAGAAAAATTCTGTATATGTAAGGCTTTATTGAAACAGAGCAAAGTGACAATATTTTCACAAGGCCACGGACTGAACACATATAAAGCCCATTGTTACACATAAAAGGTGTTGAGAGCCGAGTGCTCTATCAATACAAATGAGGATCAAAGTCGAGAGCTAGAGGAAAATAAAAGGGCGAATCCCAAATCTGTCATTCAGTACAGTAATGACAATGACCCTTGCTTGACATATGGCCCTTTTTTATATTCTCGAAACAGTAGCCGGTAGCCTTCGGCCTCAGCATTTGGTTGGAGACCCGATTCAAATTCATAGCTTGTAATTCTGTACAAACCATATGGCATGTTCAAAGAGCTCAAATCCCCATTAGCTCTTCTTTTCTCCATGCACGCATAAACTTTAGAAAAACCTGTGTAGTTAAGCCTGTCTATTCCTGTACCCTATATGGTTAAATATTTGTAGTTTACAATTCCTATCACCAAAGTGAAAGCAAAATTGCAAAAACTGAAAACGGAATATACTTTTGCTTGATTACTCAATTCGTGTACTAGCAAAGATTTTATTTAGCCTACCTTCTCACTGCCTGTAATCGAAAGTATTTATTATTATTATAAAATAGAGATTACAATGTATTTCTGGTTGACAATTAAATGACAGGGGATTTAGAAAAGTACTTTGTCTCACTTTGAGCTGTAAGTCGGAAAGTAGAACAGATTTGTCAGAGAAAAGCCTTTCATTATAATAATGTTGGTGGATTTGGTTCAGATTCGGATTTGTATGTGTAGGAAATGTACATAAAGGGATTCCGTGTTCAATGAAAAGACCCAAATGAATACATATTTACTTTGTTGTCTTTGTCAAAGCTCCCCTCGACTCTCTCCAGTCCCATAGTCCCAGCCCCAGTTCATAAAAGCCTGTTGAGTGAAAAGAAATCGGAAACCAATACAAAGGGGAGATGATTATCAGCACTCTTCGTGTGGTTTACAATCATGTAGTTGCAGAGTGAGTATATCAATTGATAATCCGGCACTAACATCCGCATCTTGATCATCACAATTTGTACACATACATCATGAGCTCCTCGATCTTAATCACGTGCGTTCAAACAACTAAAACTTTTGACTTCGTTTCTGTTGAACCAGCATGGAAGAGCAAATATGGCATCAATCAATATGCCTCGGCTGGTACACTTAAAGGATCGATCGGTTCTAATCTTTCCATCTTTATTTGGAAATGCGTCCATTTATCAGTAGTCAGTGCAAGTGCGTGCATGCTTAAACATTTCGTAAAATTAAGTGTTTTTTGTTCAGCTTCTTCATATTTATGCCAATTATAATCGTCACCCAATTCTTTGGATATACTGGATTCATATCTCCGACGTTGATTACAAGAAACCTGCGACAAATGAAGCTTGCTAATATTTACCATGCATATTTAAAATTTTAGGGTTGTTCCGGTATAAACAGCTCAAATCATAAATCGCCAATTTCTCACAAGCGGTGTACTTTCTCCGCCTGTTGATGCTCACTGTAAATCGTACATCACTCGCATCGTATCGCGGTTAGAGTCGAGTAAGAAAATGCAGGCTACAATGATGAAATCAACGTTAACAGGAGCTCATACAGCATTATTCTACATTTTGATACTTCCGCTATTCCTAACGCCATTGACTAGCGGAATTCGAGGACCACACCATCCCCAAGGAACTCCGCAAAGTCATCCACACGAACATCATCAGCACCATCACTACGTGCCTCAGAGACATGACAGTGGTCATGGACATAGTCAACCCTTGCCTAAACTGACTCAAGATAAGCAATTGCTCCATGACAAAGAGTAAGTGGAAAGTAGAAGCGTATTGTGAATAAAATAGTGATTTAAATTTTCAGCTTTCACCAAGTTTTCACAGAGCCATCACAGCAAAAAATCCACCGCCTGGTTTTACCACATATATTTGAATTTACTTGAGCATTTATTATGCATATAGGCATATGAAGGAAGATATGGGCGACTGGCTATTCACTGATGGCAAGGAGCTTTCACCAGAAGAAATGGAGTTTCACTATTTCAAGTGAGCAATCTGTACAAGCTTATATTTTTAAGTTTATTTGGTAAACAATTACAATATCAATTTCGTGATCCCAATACTATGTACATAGAATGCACGACTTTGACAATAACAGCAAGCTGGACGGGCTTGAGATATTAAAAGCCATTTCACACATCCTTCCAATGTCAGAACCCGAGCATGAGTCAAGAACAGATAATTTGAACACAGAGCAAGCGGAACACGATCATCTTGAATTTCTCAAGAAGGCCGGCGAAGCGTCAAAACAGCGTAATGAAGATTTCAAGTATTATATTGGTAAGAACTAAGAAAGCGTAAAGTAGAAAGTGTTTTTGAGTTAATAAGGAAAAAGTTCATTATACAATTCCTGCCTCCGCTTTGCTAATTCCCAGACTTGACTTCATTAGTTCACCCTGCCTCAGCTTCCTACTCAACTCAACTGACGAGGTTGAAATTAATTACCTTATACTTTCCTTCCCCCATGCACTGTCTTACAATCATGAAATCATTTTTAGCTTCAGTGAGCTTCCATTTAAAATTCCATTAAAAATAAGGTGAAATTAGTTTCTCTTCCTTTTTGTGTACAGATTTAATTGACAAGGTTTTGGAGGACGACGATTTGGACAAGGACGGTTATTTGAGCTATGCCGAATACGCCGTGGGAAGGCGCCGAGACGAGAACCAACTCAGAGGAAGCTCATAAAGAACTAATCAACGACTTCCGTCAACGCTAAATTCTTTCGCTCGACGACGATACCAAAATAGACCATAGTTTCCTCAAATCTTCAAAAATTAAGTTAATACTGATTAATTTTCTACTAATTAGTTACATCCAGTTTTCCGGCCGCAAATTCCCACAGGCATCTTATTCGCCTATTTTCCTTTACGTTCCAAATTCTCATGCGTAGAAAATACGATTACGAAGAAATTACCTGCGTGTTTACAACTCATAATGTTATACCTAGATTTTTTAACAACTGATTTATTTAAAAGAGCTTAAAATATTTTACATACTCCAAACGAAATGAGTTAAAATAAATTAACATGCATTAAAAATCCATTCATCATGGTATGGTGCAGTGATTGGTTGATGAATTGTCACTATTAAAATTACTTGATAATGGTAACATTAGTGTTTACAAAAGCAGATCAATAGAACTGAACGTAGACTAATACCTTATCCATATCCACAACGTATACGCAATTAAATTACAGGCATTCCAACAAATATTTAACCTGCTACACTGAACTCCTTGTTCTTCTCGCTCCATTACAGTTTCGTATATAAACATTACAATTTTTAGCATGTTAATCAAGTAATCATAATTCTATTTCACTCTGAAATTAATTATTGCATTAGATTAAATGACAACTACTGGCTGACATGAACTACCTGAGCTAATAACAAATGTACAAAACAAGATAAAATATTAACAACAAACACCTGCCTAATCACATTTCATTACATTTTAACATCCTTCAAATATTGAATTGCATCAATAAGTTAATATTTCCTAGTCATTTAATCCTGTCGTTTTGTCGTCCAACGTACAAAGTAAATCGTTAACATTTGGCCAGTTTTGCCATGGTTAATTTGTTAAGACACATAATTACTATCCAGGTTTCAAAAAGGCACAAAAGGAAGGAACTTGTCAAATATAAGTATAAATAGGTAATTCAATTCTCAATCGTCATCTCATACAATATGATGCTGGCAATCCCGACAGTCTTCTTTAAAGGAAGATAAATAGCAACTTTACTTCATCCGTTGACTACAAAAAATTGATTTCCAAGTCATGAGAGTTTTTCTGCTCCAGACCCAAACCACGAGAGCTGATCCGAAGCACATGTTCGAAATGTATCTATTTTAGTAAAACAAAGTGAAGCTATGAATATGAAGTTTGACGATTGATGACATAATGAAAGTGTGTGAAACCTTGAACTCCGATTCGAAGTTAAGATTAATTAATCAACATACCTCACAAGTAAAACCACAAATAACATTTGTGTATTTCGACGTGACGATCCAATTACAGAGTTAAGAACACCGTTATTGGCAGTTGGAGTTGAAAGATAGTAGAGCGAGGCCAAGAAAACCGCGGCTGGGACTGTGTAGAGAATTGAAAATACTCCAATTCGAGCCTGGAAATAATTTAGGATTTTATATGCACATCATCGTTCCAAACAGCTTTCCAAAAATATTTCGCAAATTCTATAATAATGCCTACCATTAGAAGTTCCAATCGTGCTGCCCCTTCTCGGACAACTACATTATTTAAGTCATGTTGTTGGTCCCACAGTAGTGATCTCTGGCCTCCATGTGATATCATGTCCGTTGCGGAAGTCACAGTTGTCGATCTTTTAATCTCACGTCGGATTCGGAATAAGGCAAGGAAGCCCAATATGAAGAAAAGTGTTCCAATGGTTAACAGAATCAATAGGGGATACAGCCTGTAATTAACACATAGGAATGAGTCATCTGCACTAATGTTCCAGATACGTATACTTCTTCCATTGCGGATTTACATGAAATACTGAAGCTGTGAGGATCTCTGTAGTCCAAGAGAGCAAGGTCCAGCTAGTGGATCTCCCTCGACGTAACTAAGAGCCACGGTTGTCATTGCCAAAAATGCAGAAATACCCCAGGCCGACAAATGGAAGTACAATGAGTAGGCTGCAATTGCTTCACCGCCCCACTTGAGCCCAGCAGAGAGATACCACGTCAACGATAATAACACCCACCTAAAGTGACAAATTAAGCGGTCAACTACTGTAATGCAATTAGGATCTTGTTTAGAAAAATTATAAGTAACAGCGTGTTTTTACCAAATATGTGATGCCATTGTGCAAAAGTACACAAACATGAAAATGAGACTACAGCTAGCCACTCCAGGTCCAAATACAAGAAAATTGTCGTGACAGTTTATCTCCGAGCCCCAAATTGCCTGGAATACATATTGAATAAATGTTAGTATCAGAAATACACAATGTTTACCCGTAAATTAAGTTCATTACATGAATTTAAACTTACCCCAACAAGATAACCAATAGCTAGCAGGGCATAGCATACTGCCAAATGAACAATTGCCCGTTCTGGATACTGAAATCGAGATGGGTCCAGCATTGCCGTAATGATGGTAAACATTGATGAAATCAAAGTACTGACTCCAATCACGCTAACAACTATCGCTGCCATTCTCCTCTCATTGTCACTGAATATGCTACAAGGAACGCCACAATCCGGTAACTCGGCAATGGAATGTTCGGGTCGTTGCCAATCAACCGGGCACTGAAGTTCTTTGGCTCCTAAAGTAAAAAATTAAATATTACGAGAATTAAACAACACACTTGAACTTATTTAATCCACAACTTTTTGGAAGCCGTCACGAACTAATCATTGTTTATTCGGTGGTATTCACCTTGGGGTTTTGCAGCTCCACTAAATGTATTGTCGAATGGATGACCGGAAGCAGGCCATTTATTCATTCGATCAGTTAGAACAGGAGTGACACCGTGTGATCCAGGTGGAGATAAATCAACTGGCGCTCCGGGTGGTATGTCACCATTGACACAGAGTTCATGACTTGGAGGAAACAGATTGCAGTCCAGGTTTTCGGGCCAAGGAAACCCAAAGGTGAGCATGACATGCTCACAGCCTGCACGTGCTGTTTCACATAGAGAGCGACAAGGAGGAAGAGCCTGAAATCACCAAATATACATTCAGTTAACACAAGACATGCACGTTTGGTGCGTCACATGTGAAAGTTAATGCAACTTCTAGCTCTGTTGTGTCAATTAAGGCGTGTTGATGGTTGAAGAATACTAATATTAATATTCTCGTTTAAATATGTTACCTGTTGCAGAATATTGCAGACGGGTGCAAACAGTGTGCACAAAAACACTTTTAGAGCTGGACTACATTGTACCTGAAACATACAGACAGAACACATGATTAATATTAATTTGCTTATTTTTGGATTGGATAAATGCGTTGCAGCAATTATGAATTATATTTCACCTTGACAAGAGCGTAGTACTGATGGACATCATAACCAGCTTCTTCCTGTGTCCCATGACCCATTAGATTTGGTAGAAAGGTTTCATTGTAAGGCATATCCTTGCACATTGGAATTGTTATCGCTTCACATCGTCCTTGACCCTTGGTTCCCAGGTCATGATGGCTAAAGTCCAACTCAGAATTTAAACTGGAAGCTTTTCCCTCGATCAGCCCATGCAAACTTGAGAGCAGAATTGTCACAGACAATAAAGTCCTGGAAACTAGTCTTCCTTCCATCATCCTATGTATTTTATGGCCGGCGTCTCTATTCGCTCTCGTATTTCAAATCCGTGGAGAGGGTCATATAAGTATTGGTAGATCACCGCATCGAACCAAGTAAGCCTTTATCCATCTTCCTCTCGAACTCGAATTCAAGGTAAGCCAGACAAACTATGCTATACTGCTGATGCTGTTGGACTGTCGGTCATCTGTCATCGGTTTCGCTTCGTTTGTCTGTTGGTTGAGAAATTTTGGATTTCATCAATGTATAACAATGTATGATAGATTTAGGATTTAGTATTCCTTACAAACTATTGATATGTATTATGCATGTCCCGGTCTCTCTGGTCTTGATCTAGAGCGGCATTATATCGGATACAGCAGCGCAGCGTAGAAACAGAAACTCGAAACCCTTTGAAGTTTCCAGTCAATCCTACATCAGAGGCCTTTAGCGCTTAACGTTACTTAACTTGGTAAAAAGTAATGTATCTTTCCAGCCTCGGTCATCTTAGGTACTCAAACTCTTGGTTTTGAGCTTTAATTTTTTAAGCTACAATGCGCCTACATTAGCGTCAAAAGCGTAGTTGTAAATTGTAACGTATAAACTCAAAATTACATGTTCATGTGATTCATCTTACCTTTCCTCGTTATATGTAGTTCTGCTGTGTTTTCTGAATTTCTGAGTCCTGACTAAGTAAATAAGGTTATAAATACTCTGGATACCGGCCCACAAAAACCAGCATCACAGGCTAACGTAATAGAATAGCTACCGCAACACCAACCAACTACAACTAAAACAAAATAAATAATTAAAGTTAATCGCCCGAGCCAATGCTCCAAACTTTACTACACTGGTATCATCATCGTTCGTGGAAAATGTTTACACTTGCAATGCAAACAAGTACAAAGTACAGCAGTAGTGTATGTATAGTGCTGTGTGTGCTATGTGTAGAATTCCAATCAGATAAGCCAGTCGTCGAGAGCCGAGCCGAGCCCTATCTCTCAACTCCTGTACAAGTCGAAATAATCAGTAAGGTCTGTG
>JAQFXY010001248.1:0-11682 GCA_034693865.1 Ceratophysella sigillata | reverse complement strand
CACTCGAACCCCATAGCGCTTTTGAAGCGCTGTAGCGCGCTAGGGTTACGACTTAGAGACTTGGCGTAATGGACAAAGTTGTTTAGCACCATAAATGGAATGTAACCGCAAAATTTTTAAATTTTGAACAGAAAGCCATTCTCCGAGCTAATAGTGCGATTTTCTTTGTAAATTGTAAATTGTAAACGTATTTCAGTGAAAATTAAAATAGTTACCAAAAAGACCGAAATAGTTACGTAATTAGTTTTTAGGTGCGTATTCCGAGAATAGATGAAATAGTTAAATATAATTTTTTGCCAGACTGACCTATGACCCATGATTGGCATAGATCCGAGAGGTCACGCATCCATATTTAAACTGAGAAGGTTTTAAAAACTAACTATCCGGAGTGTGGTAATCAATCAGGTAAGTGATTTTGAATTGTCAGTAATTTTACTGTAGTTTATTGTGTGAAAAGTAGCAAGCGCCAGTTAAGAATAAATTGTTCCACAATTACCAATCTCAGGGAATTACAGATTCCACAGATTAAAGATTTGGGGTTGAAGTTGAAATAGGGGAAATCTGGGCACTGATGAAGAACCGCTTGGTGGTTGTCGCATTGAAAAAAGCTTTCATAGCTAAATGGATTTGGAAGTAAAGTGTCATCTTCAAGGTCACGGCAATATTCAGTCAGGTCCATCGTTGGGTTGTGGGGTCCAGGGTCGTCGGGTTGTGGTTGAGTCGCCTTCAGTTATTGTTGGTGCTGTTGCAGTTGAGGTTGCTTCTGTTGTGACTAATGGAGTAGAGGATATAGTTGTAGCTGTTACCGGTTCTAAATCAATGTACATAATACTACTTGGACTGTAGGTAGAATATCCACCAAATATGTAAATTCTGTTTAACTTCTCAACAAATGCACATCCAGATGCATGTAATCCTACTGGAAAATTATTGACCGGGACATTCATGACCACTCCCGTAGAAGGGTCGAAACGAACAAGTTGCGGATCATCTGAAGTGCCTGGTGTAATTCCACCGATTACGTAGGCCTCCTTACCAGTCCAGACTGCGCAAGCATATACTGCTGGCAGCGGAAATGACACATCCAGTTGAACCACGCTCCCATCTCTCGGATCAAACTTCAAAATGTCGTTGTAATAGAGAGTATCATTTTCGGTCCCACCAAAAATATAAGCGTGTCCAGTAGAACCATCCCAAATGGCCGAAGTGGTGTCCCTTCCAGTCGGGAGTTTCCCCGCATCTCGAACATCTTGACTTAGTGTGGAGTACCACGAAATCGTGTCCGAAGAGTCTCCTCTCCAGCGTTGTCCCCCGAAGATGTAACAATTATCTCCTCCGTCCCAAACACTTGAAGTATATCGAATTCCTTGTGGAAGATTACCCATAACTGTCCAATTACTAGGGTCGCTTGTCTTGAAATTCCAAATTCCAGAGTCATTCCACCCCCCAAAATGCAGAAGTGTTTCGTTGCCAATCCACACTCCACTGCCATATGTAATGTTAGCCGGCCTCGACCCAATAATTTCTATGGTATCAGAGGACAAGGAATACTTTACTATCTCGGAATCGGATGTTGAACCACCGCCCCAAATATAAATCGAGTCGGCTCTATCGTACCCAACGGGCATCCCAGTTCGATCGTCCGGAAGTTTGGCGTTTGCTACAATTAGTTCGAGACTTTGCGCACCAACTATAGTGCACAGTGCGAAAATACGAAGTAGCACTAATAAAGACATTTTATCAAATAGTTGAAGAACGGTACGATTGTCACTGTTACGAGCCCAATAATAGTGTAACTGATTTTAAGTAATTTGTTTTGTATTTATACTCTCCACTTAGCTAATTTCCTTAAATTAATATTTATTGAATATGGGCAGTTGTGCTGATTGAACTGGACAATTTTAATTCCTAGAATATGTCGACCATTTCATTGTCAAGTTAAACGACGCCTTGATCAACACTTCAAAAGTTGGAAGTGAAACACACCAGCATACATAAATCGTTCAAATTGGACAGAGAGTGTTTATCATTTAGATTAAACTATTTAAAGTATTTATTTACGCACATGCACATGAAAATGCTGGGTTTATTTGACATAGCTGACGCCCAATCAATTTCGATGAGAGCTTTATCGTTTTCTAGAATAAAATCGAACGCATTCCGCTCAAATGATGTCAAAACTCAACTCAACACCTAATCATTACTAAATATTTTTCAATCATTTTGTTAAGCTGTCAAAATTCTTCCAATGGAAAAACGCCTACTGGTGATAAAGTAGAATACTTATCCCGATCTTGACACAGAATAACATGGGTATCCTGCACCAACGACTAATAAACGTTAAGCTGGAACAAAGTTCTAGCCCAAATCGAACAATAGTAAATTCTTCAATCTTGTCACACTAAGCACTGAAGCTTCGCATGCCAGTCCAGTTTTAAACGGATGATATTCCAAATGCCTTTTTTTCATACTAATAATTATGTTCTTGATCTGTGTGTGAAAATGTAAATGGAGTATTGTTCAGATTTCAGATGTTATTTGATCCCATATCCCTAGCTCAAATTATAAATAAAAGCCTAGTATTGTAGTTTTCTCTAGGCTGAGTTGGGCCTTGGATTCCCATTTGAGATTGTAATTAAGTGCTAATTAGCTGATTAGCTGATTGTATTCTAATCTTAAAATAATTGTATCGCTCTATCCTCTATCCATAAAAATTAAATAACAAAGCTTAGCCACATGTAAGCTCAAAGGTTGAGTGCTCTAATTTCCTAGAAGAATCACGTGTCTACTTTTTCTTGTCACTCATTGATTTCCCCCAACCCCAACATATTATGAACCAACACGTCTTCCTCAATTCGATGACTAGAAAACGTTGATGCGTTATATAATCCCTGGGGTAATGTTTTTTTTTTACTTTTGATCCTTTAATTCGATTTATCCATCTAAAAGACTGTGCTTACACAGAAAGCTCTGTAAACAGTTTACAAACGAATGAAAATAGAAACTCAGTTAAGAATTCATATGTGTGAAAAATAGCAAACACTATTTATGAATAGAATGTTCCACAATTAACAATGTCAGGAAATTCACAGATTAAAAATTCGGGACTGAACTGAAGGAAACCTGGGCACTGATGAAGAACGGCTTTGTGGTTGTCGCATTGAAAAAAGCTTTCACAGCAAAAAGGATTTGGAAGTAAAGTGTCGTCTTCAAGGTCACGGCAATATTGCGGTCCACCGGGTCGTCGGGTTGTGGTTGAGTCACCTTCAGTTGTTGTTGGCACTGTTGCAGTTGAGCTTGCTTCTGTTGTCACTAATGGAGTAGAGGATATCGTTGTAGCTGTTCCCGGTTCTAAATCAATGTACATTATAGTACTTAGACGGTACGTATTAGTTGATCCACCAAAGATGTAAATTCTATTCAACTTATCCACGAAAGCACATCCAGGTCCATATAACCCTAATGGAAAATTATTGACCAGGACATCCACGACCACTCCCGTAGACGGGTCGAATCGAACAAGTTGCGGCTTTTTCGAAGTGCCTGTAAGTCCACCGATGACGTAGACCTCCTTGCCAGTCCAGACTGCGCAAGTAAATCCTGATGGCAGCGGCAATGACACTTCCAGTTTAACCACGCTCCCATCTCTCGGATCAAACTTCAAAACTTCGTCGTAAAAGCGATTACTGGGGCCGGTTCCACCAAAAATATAAGCATGTCCAGTTGAACCATCCCAAATGGCCGACGTGCCGTACCTTCCAGTAGGGAGTAGCCCGACTTCTCGAACCTCTTCACTTTGTGTGGAGTACCACGAAATCGTGTCCAAAGAGCCTTCTGATTCTCCACCGAAGATGTAAAAATTAACTCCTCCGTCCCAAACACTTGAGGTGTATCCACATTTCTGTGGAAGTTGACCCACGACTGTCCAGTTACTGGGATCACTTGTCTTGAAACTCCAAATTTCAGAGTATTTCCGACCACCGAAATGTAGGATTGTCTCGTTGCCCATCCACACTCCACTACCGGTGATTGTGGGAACCGGCATCGTTCCGATAGTTTCTACGGTACCAGAGGACAAGGAATACTTTACCATCTGGGAATTGCTTGTTAAATCACCGCCCCAAATATAAATCGAATCGGCTCCATCGTACACAACAGGCATTGCAAATCGACCGTCCGGAAGTCTTGCGTTCGCTACAATGAGTTCTAGTATTTGTGCATCAACAATAGTGCACAATAAAAGAATACGAATTATCAATTTTAAATACATTTATATTAAATAGTTGAAGGACAGTACTATTGTTACTAGGAACCCAACAGTTCAACTGATTCTAAGCAACTTGTTTCATATTTCTACTCTTCACTGAGCTAACGATTTAATATTTAATTATAAATTATTATTTATGGATTATGTCAGTTGTGGTGATTCGACATTCTGGAATATTTCAAGCTTTTACATTGTCTCGTCCAACGCGACCTTGATCAACACTTCAAGAGTTGGAAATGGACCACTTCAGCTTCAGGATACATAAATAGCTAACTAACTAGCTCTAGTTTTTCAAGTCTAGCTTCGAAATTCGAATTTGACATTTAATTGAATACGGTGATACATATATGTACATGTACATAGTGTAATGTTGAAGTTTTAGCCTTTAATCGTACTTTAAGTGCCATTCATTGCTAGTCTCCAATTTCAGTCTTGCATATTTAGATCGGAGAAAGAACTTTTCCAATTTTGTCTCCGTGACTGGACACACTCGACCTCATTCAGTTCCAGCATTGGTATACCCAATTGGAAAACTTGCAACTATGAATAGGAAAATTCTGAGCATGCATTATCTTCGGCTCTCCCAGTCACAGCTTGTACTTTTCTTACTTGGTTAATCATTCTTGATTCTTGCTGACAACTTGGGAAGCGTGGACCTGTGGGAATTTCAATGCCATGATTCCGGCGCGGCGGTGGAAAGTTTTCCTGAAATTAAGATAGGAACACGTATTGTACATATATGTGCGATTGGAACCTGCAGGTTCAAAGTTTTAATAAAAAAAATCTTTGAAAATTCGAATTCGTGCCATTCATATGAACTTACCAACACTATTTAGGAGTACACAACATGTTGAACTCGATTCGATAGGCAAAACAACGTCAATCCATGCCTGGGGTCAAATTTAACCTTTCGCAATTTAATTGGACTTGTGTATGTAAAAAATTACGTTTACACAGATCGAGCTCTGTATACGCTTACAAACTAAAGAAAATAAAAAAGCAATTAAGTATGTGTTTCTGAATATTCAAAGTTTTAGTTTTTTATTTGTGTGAACAGAAGCAAACACCATTTATTAACAGAATGTTCCACAATTAAAAATGTCAGGAAATTCACATAAAAGATTTGGTGAAGAAGTGAAGGAAGTCTGGCAACTAATGAAGAACCGCTGAGTGGTTGTCGCATGCACGCATAGGTTTTCACAGTAAAATGAATTTGGAAGTAAAGTGTAATACATAGGTCAGGGCAATATTCAGGTCCTGTGCTGGGCTGTTGAGTTGTGGTCGTGGTTGAGTCAGTTGTTGTTGGCGCTGCTGTTGTTTAGGTCATCTCTGTTGTGACTCGGAGAGTAAATGGATGTAGTTGAAGCTGTGAGCGGTTCTAAATCAACGTACATGATAGTATTTTCAGTATGGCCTGGAGTTGATCCGCCCAAGATGTAAATTCTATTCAACTTCTCGACATAAGTACATCCAGATGCATGTAGCCCAAATGGGAAATTGTTGACCGGGATATCCATCACCTCATTCGTAGACGGGCTGAATTGAACAATTTGGGAATAATTTGTAGAGACTGAGTGTCCACCGATTACGTAGGCTTCCTTGCCGGTCCACACTGCGCAAGTATATGCTAATGGCTGTGGCAATGTAACTTCCAGCTTAACCACACTCCCATCTCTCGGATCAAACTTCAAAATGTCGTTGTCATGGCCACTGTTGCTGGCTCCACCAAATATATAAGCAAGTCCAGTGGAACTATCCCAAATGGCGGAAGTGAAGAACCTTGCAGTCGGGAGTTTCCCGGCATTTTGAACCTCTTCACTTCGTGTCGAGTACCACGAAACAGTGTCCAAACGGTACCCTGGAAGTGCTGGGAATTGTACTGAGGCGTTCAGTCCCCCGAAGATGTAAAAATTATCTCCTCCGTCCCAAACATTTGAAGTAAATCCGCTATTGGTTGGAAGTTGACCCACGACTGTCCAATTACTCGGATCGTTTGTCTTGAAACTCCAAATTTCAGAGTAGGTATCCCCGCCGAAATGCAGGATTGTCTCGTTGCCCATCCACACTCCACTGCCCGTCTTAGTGGGAATGGGCATCGATCCGATAATTTCTACCGTATCAGAAGACAAGGAATACTTAATCATCTCGGAACTATCACTATAACCATCACCCCACGTATAAATCGAATCTGCTCCATCGTACACAACGGGCATCGACTGTCGACCGTTCGGAAGTTTGGCGTTTGCTACAATTACTTCGAGACTTTGTGCACCAACTATTGTGCTCAATGCGAAAATACGAAGCAGCACTTTTAAATACATTATAATTAATAGTTGAAGGACGGTATGATTACTACTACTAGTCCAATAGTTAAATTTATTATAACTAATTTGTTTCGTATTTGTGCTGTAAACTTAGCTAACCAGTTATGTAATGTTAAAAGTAAGTCCTTGAGTACGGCGGTTGTGGTGGTTCGACCCACACAATTTGATTTGATGGAATATGTCAAGCGTTTACATTGTTCCGTCCAACGCAGGCTTGATCGACACTTCAGCATAAATAAATCGTTTGAATTGGACAGAAAGTGTCACTTGGGATAAGAGCTTTATCGATAGCCAGGACATTTATGTTTTTAGAGTTGAACAATTATTCTGTTAAACTCTCCAAATTCTTTTAATGGAAAAACCCTCACTGGTGATAAAATAGAATTTGAATCCTAATATCAACACTAACTGCCATGAATATCCTGTATCAGTATCAATCACAATCACGAAGTGTTATGCTGGAACAAAGTTCTAGTCAAAATCGAACTAAGATTAAGAAAATCGAAAATGTTAATTGCTTAATGTTGTGAAACGAAGCACTGAAGCTTGGCCTTCCAGTCCAGTTTCGATCGGATGAGATTCCAATGTTCGTGTTTTATTTAATATAATACATTTTGTTCTTGATCTCAGTGTGCAAATGAGGAAAATTATTCAGATTTTGTACGTATAATAAAATAACTCAGCTCAAATTAGAAATAGAAGTTTAATCTATTTTGATCTCTCTGAAAATGAAATGGAGCTTCATAAAAAGAAACGAGAGCTCAATATTCTAATTGCAAGTTCTGATACTCAAACTGAGCTCATTTCAATTGACTCGGGACTTCACACATACACACCCATTGTTCTTCCTTCTCACTCAGTGTATCATGTGCAAATCTGCAGCACGTAGCCGAATCCATGTATTTATATATACTCTACTCATATTATATTAATACACACTCTTATCAATTGGACGCATCTGAGGCTAAGATTGAAATTGAATCTAAATTCAAAATTGCAAGTTCGTTTCAATTGACTCAAGACTCAAGCCTTCACACTAGGCTTAGAAACGGATCAGATGTGTGAGTGACCCGAACTGAACCCCTTTATTAATTGGTTTTTGTTATAATGGCATTATATTTCATTGGTTTTCGCATCAAACGCAGTATTGATGAATATGCATGGATGACCGAGTATTGGTTAGGACTATGCCTTTAATAAGGGATATCGATCTGAATTTTTAAATTAATTTTACTGTAGTTTATTTGTGTGAAAAGTAGCAAACGCCATTTATGAATAGAATGTTCCACAATTAACAATCCAGAAAATTCACAGATTAAATATTTGAGGCTAAACTGAAGGAAGTCTGGGCACTGATGAAGAACCGCTTTGTGGTTGTAGCATTGAAAAAAGCTTTCACAGCAAAATGGATTTGGAAGTAAAGTGTCGTCTTCAAGGTCACGGCAATATTCAGGTCCACCGGGTCGTTGTGGTGAGTCATCTTGAGCTGTTGCTGTTGTTGCAGTGGACGTTGTCTCTAATGTGACTAATGGAGTTGTCGATGTAGTTGAACCGGTTCTAAATCGATGTACATAATAGTATTTTGAGTGAAGCCTGAAGCTACTCCGCCAAATATGTAAATTCTATTCAACTTCTGAGCAAAAGCGCATCCACATCCATAAAACTCTAAAGGGAAATTATTGACCAGGACATCCACGACCACACCCGTCGACGGGTCGAATCGAACAAGTTGCGGATAATCTGAAGTGTCTGTAATTCCACCGATGACGTAGGCCTCCTTGCCAGTCCAGACTGCGCAAGTAAAAGCTGATGGCAGCGGCAATGACACTTCCAGTTTAACCACGCTCCCATCTCTCGGATCAAACTTCAAAATGTCGTCGTAATACTGATCACTACTGTTGCGCCCACCAAATATATAAGCGTGTCCAGTGGAATCATCCCAAATGGCTGAAGTGAGGAACCTTCCAGTTGGGAGTTTTCCTGCATCTTGAACCTCTTGACTTAGTGTGGAGTATCGCGTAATTCTATCCATGTAAATGCCTTCTGAATCTGAAACTTGTCCTCCAAAGATGTAAATATTATCTCCTCCGTCCCAAACATTTGAAGTATATCCACCTTGCTCTGGAAGTTGACCCACGACTGTCCAATTACTGGGATCGCTTGTCTTGAAACTCCAAATTTCAGAGCGGAAAAACCCGCCGCAATGCAAGATTGTCTCGTTGTCAATCCACGCTCCACTGCCAGCGGAAGCACTAACTGGCATCGATCCGATAATTTCTACGGTGTCAGAAGACAAAGAATACTTTGCCATCTGGGAATTGCTTATTAAATCACCGCCCCAAATATAAATCGAATCGGCTCTATCGTACACAACTGGTATAACCACACGGCCGCCAGGAAGTGTGGCGTTTGCTACAATTACTTCAAGATTTTGTGCACCAGCTATAGTGCACAATGTGAGAATACGAAGCAGCACTTTTAAAGACATTCTATTTATTAAACAGTTGATGGACGGTACAATTGTTACTACGAGCCCAACACTGCAACTAATTTTAAGTATTTTGTTTCGTATATTTACTCTCCACTTAGCTAATTACCAATCACGTATGTTGATTGGACACACTTAGATTTCCTGTAATATGTCAAGCGTTTGCATTGTCCCGTCCAAAACTACCTTGATCAACACTTCAAGAGTTGGAAATGGAACAAGTCAGGATTCAGCATACATAAATCGTTCACAGTGGACAGAACGTGTTTATCATTCAGATTTAACTGTTTAGAGTGTTTGAACACTTGAAAATGCATGGTTTATATGACAGAGCCGAAGATCAATCAATTGGAACTAAGACTTTAACGTTATTTAAGATTAGAATATTAACCATTTTAGAGACGCAAATCTCCTCATTGTGCTCAAATAATTCCAAAACTCTACACAACCATTGATTACTGTTTTTACAATTATTATGCATTCTTCAATCATTTTGCTCAACTGTCAAAATTATTGGGATGGTAAAACCCTTCTTAGTTTTTATCCCGATACTGACACAGACTGCCATGGATATCCTGTATCAATCACTAAGTTTTATGCAGGAACTAAGATCTGGCCAATTGAATTAAGGGCCATTGGTTAATCTATTTTGTGAACTCAGCCACTGCTGTTCGCATTTCAGGCCAGTCATGTGTTGTACTACTAATTATGTTCAGTTCTCGGTGTGCAAATGCGCATGAAAAATTGTTCAGATGTTATTTTATTCCATAAATCAGGATCAAATTATAAATAAAAGCTTAATCCATTTTGAGCTGCTACTATTGTTGTTTTCTTTGGGCTGATTTGGGCCTTGGATTCCCATTTGAGATTGTAATTAAGTGCAGATAAATGTTTGAAGCGTCTACCGGGTCGTTGGGTTGTGGTTGAGTCAACTTCAGTTGTTGGCACTGTCGACGTCGCTTCTGTAGTGACTTGAGGAGTATTCAGCTGTTACCGGTTCTAAATCAATGTACATAATAGCACGTTGACGGTAGGGATTTGCTCCACCAAAGATATAAATTCTATTCAACTTCTCCACAAAAGCACATCCAGATGCCCATAACCCACCGGATGGAAAATTATTGACCGGGACATCCATGACCACTCCCGTAGACGGGTCGAATTGAACAAGTTGCGGCTTAGTTGTAGTGCCTGTATATCCACCGATTATGAAGACCTCCTTACCAGTCCAGATTGCGCAAGTATGTGCTGATGGTATTGACAAGGCCACATCCAGCTTAGTCACACTGCCATCTCTTGGATCAAACTTCAAAATGTCATTGTAAAAGCGATCGCTAATGTCCCACCCACCAAAAATATATGCGTGTCCAGTGGAATTATCCCAAATGGCCGAAAAGGTGTGCCGTCCAGTCGGAAGTTGCCCGGCATCTCGAATCTCTTGCGTTTCTGTGGAGTACCACGAAATTGTGTCGAAAGAGCCTCCATGGACGTTATATCCCCCGAAGATGTAACAATTATTTCCTCCGTCCCAAACAGTTGAGGTATATGCACTTTGCTGTGGAAGATGACCCACGACTGTCCAATTACTTGGATCGCTTGTCTTGAAACTCCAAATTTCAGAGTAGGTTGACCCGCCGAAATGCAGGATTGTCTCGTTGTCAATCCACACTCCACTGCCGGCGACAGTGTTAACCGGCATCGAACCGATAATTTCTACGGTATCAGAGGACAAGGAATACTTTACCATCATGGAATTGCTTGGTAAATTACCGCCCCAAGTATATATCGAATCGGCTCCATCGTACACAACGGGTAAAACGGCTCGACCGTCCGGAAGTTTGGCGTTGGCTACAATTAGTTCTACATTTTGTGCACCAACTATAGTGCACAATGCGAGAATACGAAGTATCCCTTTTAAATACATTATATTATAGATGAAGGACGGTAAGATTGTTAATACGAGCCCAACAGCTCAATCTATTTTAAGTAATTCGTTTAGTACTTCTACTCTTCACTTAGCTAAATAAATCATTAAATTACTAGTTTTTGAGTATGGCAGTTGTGGTCAGGCGTTTACATTGTTCTATCCAAAGCTGCCTAGATCAGCACTTCAAAAATGTTGGACATGGGACACTTCAGAATACATCAACCGTTCATATTGGACATTGGACAGAGAGTGTGTATCATTCAGACAGGAATATGATCATAATATTCCCTGTCATTCAGATTTAACTATTTATAGAGTAATTGGATTTTGAATACAAGAAAATGAAAATGCTGGGATTATTTGACATAGCCGAAGTTGAATCTATTGAAATATTTTTTTATCGTTATCCACTAGGACATTTATCTTTTTAGAGGTCGTGTATGTCCTAATTGCGCTTAAAGGATGTGAACACGTAACTCAACAGCCATATTGGTTACTATTTTTAGAATTATCATGTATTTCTCAATCATCTTGTTAAACTGTCATCCAATAATGGAAAAACCCTAACTGGGGATAAATTATACTTTTTATCCCAATTTCCGGATAATTTAAGTTCCTATGTAATTCCACCGATTCCTTAATTCTCTACTTGTAATTCAAAATGATGTTGTATGAC
>JAQFXY010001247.1:0-11682 GCA_034693865.1 Ceratophysella sigillata | reverse complement strand
ATGTATTTCTTACAAATCAATAATCAATCATCAATAATAAATAGTTTATATGGTTTATGTTTATTGCTTAATCAAGTTTATGAAATAATAAAATACTGCATTGGGTTTTGTAATTTGATAGCTTAGATAAATATATGATTTTGGCTTCAATGAAGATGTTGGAGCATCGACGAGAAATTGGGAAGACCGGTGTTCTTCCATTTATTCGGGGAATTGACTTCTCGCAAAATGATTTCAAAGTAAGTAGCTCAACTATTTAGCAAAGCGGAAAATCTTAGTTCTACGAAAAGCCAGTATACACCATCGAATTTTTTGCAACTTTGCGTCTGACACTGCCTGCAAAGTTTCAAAGTAGGGAATCTTTGTCTGAGATCAACGTTGGTTTTGTTGAACTTGGATTTTCTGCTCTCGCAAATACTTTCTCTGTGAAAGTAATATCCACGCCTGACGTATTTCAAACAATATATTTACGAATAATTAAAGCGATAAGTACCAAATACCGGATCGTTTTTTGATGTTGGATTAATATATTAGTTTTGTTTTGTAGACGAAAGGTTTTCCTGCATCAGTGGCTGAGATGCAGAGTCTACGATGGCTGCGACTGGACAAAACAGAGTTGGAAACAATCCCATCGGAACTTGCCTTTCTTCAAAAGTTGGAACACGTTTCACTTCGAAGAAATAACTTGGTGAAAGTATTTGGGGAACTCACGTCCCTTCCGTGTCTCCGAACAATTAATCTTCGACACAATAAATTGAAGAGTTCCGGAATTCCTACCGAGCTCTTTGACTTGGAAGACTTAACTACGCTGGACCTGAGTTGGAATAATTTAAAGGAATTGCCACAAGGCCTGGAGAAAGCGAAATCGCTTCTAGTACTTAATTTGAGCAATAATAGGTAAACTTTGTTGTTTTGCTATGTATAATTAAGAACATGCTCTAATGTCATTAAGTAACAGGCTGTGGCTGTATGGATTCTGATGTATGAATTCTCTGTGATTTTAGTATTGATGCCATCCCGGGAAATATTTTGATGAATCTTGTCGACTTGATTCATTTGGACTTGAGCGAAAATAGACTCGAAACACTGCCCCCACAAACTAGACGACTGGTTAACTTACAAACACTAGTTCTTAATGATAATCCGTTGGCCCTATTCCAATTTAGGTATAGCACAGATTTTGATTTGTTCCCTAAGCTATTGTGTTTTAAATCGCATAGTAATTGTTTTCTTCTTTCCAAAATAATTTAGACAACTCCCGTCATTGATTGCATTGGAGACTTTGTATATGCGAAATACACAGCGATCTTTAGCAAATATTCCGACAAACTTGGAGGCCTTGACAAGATTGTCTGACCTTGACTTAAGCAGAAACGGGCTCACGAAAATCCCAGATGGACTATTTACTCTACCTTCACTGAAACGACTGAACTTAAGCGAAAACCAACTGAAGGAGATATCGATAGCGATTGGTACGTGAACTCATCAATATAATCTAATTTAAATTCATAACCCAATGTATCATGATCTCTGAGTAATATGTTATTTGAATTCACTAAAGACAACTGGACAAAGCTTGAAGTTTTGAATTTGAGTCGAAACGAAATAACAAGTCTTCCAGCCTCACTCTGTAAGTTATCAACCCTGCGACGGCTCCTTGTTAATGGAAATAAACTGGATTTTGAGGGAATTCCGTCTGGAATTGGGAAACTAGGATACTTACAAGTATTTTCTGCAGCTAATAATCAGCTTGAAATGATTCCCGAAGGATTGTGTCGCTGTGGATCGTTGAAGAAACTCATACTAAACGGAAATCGACTTATTACTCTACCGGACGCAATTCATCTTTTGACGGATTTGGAAGTTTTAGACTTAAAGGATAATCCAGATTTAGTCATGCCACCTAAACCAACCGAAGCAGTAGTTTCCGGACGTGATGTGCGGTTTTATAATATTGATTTTTCACTTCAAAATCAATTGAGATTAGCTGGAGCAATTCTCCCTCCGCAACCTACTCAAGGTACTTCAACTACAATTACGTACTACATTTTCCATAAACAAAATTATTGTAGCTTGAGCTTCTCTTCCACAGCGCCAAGTAAAGATCCAATTGCCAGAAAACTTCGTCTTAGACGTCGTGTTGGTGGAGAAGCAGACACCGCTCAAGCAAAAGTATTGAAGGGAATGAAAGATGTTGCTAAAGACAAGGATAACAAGAATTTGAATGAAATAAAGAATGATCCCTTGAAACCAAAACGGTAAATACTGAATATCTCAATATTGATTTAATATATATTCGTTACTGCCACTTCTCGTTACTACTTTTTGATTTAATTTTTTTAAATAGATGGGACGAAACGTTGGAAAAGCCGCCATTGGACTATTCAGAATTTTTTGATGAGGACGTTGGACAGATTCCTGGAGTGGTTATATGGGAAATTGAAAACTTTTTACCAAATCAATTGGAAGAAAGTGCACATGGAAAGTTTTATGAGGGTGACTGTTACATCGTGCTTCAAACCTTTCTGGACCCCAATAATGCACTTGATTGGAAAATATTCTTTTGGATTGGGTCAAAAGCAACGGTACGACATAACTCTCGTTATTCCAGACTCGAATCATCCACCATGATGTAAGTCAAATTACAAAAGTAATGATATCCATACATATTTGTAGTTGGACAAACGTGCTTGTGCAGCTATACATGCTGTGAACCTAAGGAATTATCTTGGAGCGCAATGTCGCACAGGAAGAGAAGAACAAGCAGATGAGTCAGAAGAATTTCTGTCAACTTTCGAGTCTGGAATAACATACATAGAAGGAGGGAGAACAGCAAGTGGATTTTTTACTGTTGATGAAATGGTAGGCCTTTGTTATTAAAAAGTTTGTATTCGTCTAATCTTTGAAGAGTTTATGGATGATTATTGTGTGTATCTTGTAGGAATATATGACAAGACTGTACAGGGTTCATGGAAAAGGTTCTTCAATAACTCTTGAACCAGTTGTTGTGCAGTACGATTCTCTAGACCCGCGCTTCGTCTTTGTGCTGGACGAGGGCTTAAAAATCTTTGTTTGGTTTGGGAAGAAATCAAAGAATACGTTGCGCCCAAAGGCTAGGTTAGAATGAGCTGTAACTAAATATTCTGTATTTATTTATTGGAAGCAAAGATTGATTTTGGTTCGTTATCAACTCTAGATTACTAGCTGAGAAAATGAATAAAGAAGAGCGGAAGAATATGGGTGAGATTTTTGTGTTCAACGAAGGTCAGGAGTTGGCTGAATTCTGGAAAGCACTATGTGGAGCAAACGAAAAGCCCGTCGCACCGATCCAGGTTTGTCAGTTTTCTTGAGTTTATCTATATATAAATTTAATTATTCGATGTAATTTGTTATCCTAATACATTTGCGCTCATTTTTAATTGGCGTAATATTGATACCTATACGAAGAGCTTACACATATTGAATTGGATGAGATCGAAGACGACAACGATAAGAAGTGCAGGATGGACAACGTCCTATCCCAGAAATTGTTCTGCAACGACTTTCTGCCCAAGCTCGTTCTTTATCCAAGTCACGCTGAGTCGTATAATTGCAGTCGCACCCAGAGTTCCTTGTTTTAAGGCATGGTGTTGAAACGCAACATCCTCTAGCCGTTGAGCTTTGTACTCGATCCATCATGCCCAGAAGTAATGGCGAGTTCATGGGGTGGCGTACGAGCTTGAAGGAATTGGCATTGAGATATCCAGGGTTGCTCAATAATGGATTTGCCGGTGCATAACACGGGTTTGCTCTTTTCATAGGGCAACGACAAGGGTTTTTATCAGGGTGAGAAAAGCTACCTCGCTGCATCGTGGAAGTTATTTGTGCTGGGTTGGAACTTTTCAATTTGGAATGGTGCTTAGTCTCAGCACGTATTGGATATGTTGGATTTGAATTTCTAATAGCTAGCGATGGACTAGTTTAGCTGCTCTACTCGTCATTTACTTGTTGGATATTCAGAGAAATAACACAGATACTCAGTTACTATGGTAATTCAATAACTAAGGATTTCCGACGACCCTGCAGATCAGAGGGTGTATTTCATAATTTTCTACAAGTTAATTTAATATAGGTAGGTAGGTAACATAGTTTAAAATTTGAAACTTACTGATATTTAGAACTGATAGTGAAGAAACATTAGTTATTACAAAGTATATTTTTCATTTTTGCCATCTTTCACAATGAACTCATCGTCATCGCTCTTGCTTGTATCCATTGAATTTTTCTTTGGCTGTGTAGCTCTGAGGGTTGACTTGACGTTGGTTCTTTTAGATGCTTATTATTGCTGTGTGTACTCGAAGGCGTTGGACTTTTAGCTTGCATAATGTAACATTCAGCAACACTTATTCAAATGCATCAGATAACATTTGTTGTTCTTCTGGGACTTTAGTGCTAGGCGCATTCGAAGGCAGAGTTGAGTTTTTGATTGCAGATTTCAAGTGTTGTTGAGGTGTCGCTTTAGGCAAGTTAGACTCACTCGCGGATTTAGTTGGTGTTGTTCCTCCATTTTTAGCTGAGTTCTCTGGTTTGTCAGGAATTCCAAGTAAAGTAATCTTAGAAGCCTTTGACGAAACCGAAGGTATGCTGCTAGTCAGTGTATCTTTGGATTTGGAATTTTTAATGCCCGTTGTTGTGTTTCCGTATTTATCTAATGACTTTTTACTATTTTTTTTACTAACAAATGATATCAATTCTGGGCTTGTATCCTGTATCGGTGTTCCTCGACTCGGCTCATTCATTCGGAAATCACATGGGACTTTCCGTTCCCAGTGAGTAGGAGCAAATTTATGGCATAGACAAGGCTTAGTTTCGTCTCGAGTATAGGTTGTGATACCTGCCGCCGATGCCATATATTCGGATGGACAAGTGCAAAGCGGTCCATGACCACAACTCTCGGGAATATTTGGAAAGAAATTGATGTTGTTGCAGAAGTTGTCATTCCAACTTTCATCGACGGGTTTCTTTGGGAATCGTCTAGCGTTGGTTCGATCGAATTGCTGGCAGCATTTCCTGGATTCAAAACGAAAGGCCATGCACTTGCTACACACACAACTAGCTCCGTGAAGAGCATGCAGCATCCTTGCTCTTTCGCGACAGCCACAAGAAATGCCCGTCTTTTCCATTCGGCAATAGCGAGAGAATCCTGGACTTTCCTCGTCCCCCTCGTTCGCATCGTCACATTCTTGCAGCAGCTTCAGCTTGTAGTACTCTCTGTTCGGACACTTGGCTGTTCTTCTTTCACATAGTGAGCATTCACAGTCAGGATAATGGTCACCATGGGCTAATGGTCGACAGCGACGGCACCGTTGACAGTCACAAGGCTGTTTGGCCGAGCTTTGACAGCAGAACTGAGCCGCGGCTTGGAGATTTATAGTGAATAGAATGTCAAGGTTGTCGTTTCCCGTACAACCGCAGAAATCCACGAGACGTAGCCTTTTTTCATCTGGGCTACATTCTCTTATTTCACTGAAGGTACATCCGCAGTCTTTACAAATGATAAGATGATTGAGTTTTGGACAGCAAGGATCCCAAGCTGGCTTTTGTCCTTTTCGACTAATACCACAGCGTTTTCTTTTATCCTTCTTAACGCTACAATGTCGAGACATGTTGTGAGTTTGGATCGACAAAGTCTCTTTAAAGTCCTGTGTGTATCAAAAGAGGTTAAAATTAGGGCACATGCATTTTTATAATGAACCAATTAGTAGGTAGGAATTGAGTGCTTACTCATCTTCCTTCAGGTATTTATGGAACTCACGTTGCAATTTATTAAATCAAAATATGGATTATTTTTACTTAAAATTTGGAATAAATACATACTAATTTCACACAATTTAATATGAATTTTGAAAGGACGTCGAACGGATTTATCAGATTGTAGGATATTTTAACGTATTAAGAAGGGTTGCAAAAAAATAGTATTTACACGTGCAGTAATTTGTGTTGTACCGCTTACCAACTGAATCGTTGTCTTGGCAGTTTCTACTTAATTGTTTCTACTTAATTTAATCTCACCTTATTGTAGAGAGCCTTCCTAGTAATACTTTGATCTTTGTAGGAACATGTTCCAAACGACTATGAACTGATTCAACCACGTCTGTATCAAGTTGGTCTTGGAATGGGCTACCTGGAGCTTCCACAAGTCGAAATCCCGCATAACAAATTAACACCGGACCTGCTCCAAACGAAAAACGTTTATATTGTTGACTGTTTATCCGATGTATTTGTTTGGTAAGAGTTGTGAAACCTTAAAAAACAACAAAAAACTTTGAATTGCTATCCTTGAACCATGTGTAATAGTATTTGTTGGCAAATGGTCCTTCAGGATTGGGAAAAAGTCTACCCGTCTAGTTCGAGCTGCGTCTTTGAAGCTGTCTCAAGAACTATTTCAAATGATTCAAAGACCTGATGGTTATTCCCTCGTTACACGAGTACAGGAGGGATCAGAGAATCAAGTTTTCAAATCGAAATTCACGCAATGGGATGACGTAATTGCTGTTGATTTTACACGGACTGCTGAATCAGTTGCCCGTACTGGAGCTGATTTGTCGAAATGGGCCGAGAAACAGGAAACGAAAGCGGACTTGTCTGCACTATTCGCCCCGAGACAGTCTTCTGTAGGAGAGTTGGAAGCGAGTCAACTAATTGATGATTGGAATGAGGATTTGGAAGCCATGGAATCCTTCGTCCTGGAGGGAAGGAAGTTTGTACGCTTACCTGAAGATGAGCATGGGATTTTCTATACATCGGATTGCTACGTATTTCTCTGTCGCTATTGGATTCCAGTGGAAAATCCGGATGATGAAGAGGCGGAGAGCATGGAGGAAGACTTTCAGTGTGTGGTGTACTTTTGGCAAGGACGAGATTCGGGGAATATGGGTTGGCTGACATTCACGTTTAGGTAAGCTTGTGACACTTTTTTTATGTATAGCCAAAATCAATGGGCGTTCCAAGTTTGAAGCAATCGCTGGTTGTTTCGATTTGAATTATAGTTTGCAAAAGAAGTTTGAATCTTTGTTTGGAGACAAACTCGAAGTGGTTCGCACTCATCAGCAGCAAGAATCATTTAAATTCTTGTCACATTTCAAGAAGAAAATGCTAATCAAAACTGGAAAACGAGGCTCATTGCCAAGCGAAGTTGAGCTGTATCACCTGAGGTCAAACGGATTTTCCTCTCTGTGCACCCGCACTATTCAACTTCAGGCAGACGCGTCGCTTCTAAATTCAGCTTTTTGGTATGCAGTTTATTTTATAGAAACCAAGTGCAGTATATGTTGGAGTTGGAGTAATTAATATATCTGGTATATTTTAGCTACATTTTGAAAGTCGCCTTTGACAAAGAAGGAAACAATGGAATTGTGTACGTGTGGATTGGGGAAAAATCAAACGAAGAAGAGGCCAGACTTGCGGAAGATATCGCCACAACTTATTTCAATCCAGTACGTTGATCATTTGTTATTCCGTCTATATTTTTACTGGTTTATACACCTTTACTCACTGAAAGTTGCCGTGTATTTATAGGAGAAATTCAGTTTACAAATTCTAAATGAAGGCGAGGAGCCCGAGAACTTCTTCTGGGTTGGGCTTGGCGGAAAGAAAGATTATGAGAAGTCTGCAGACTGGATGAATTACACAAGACTCTTCCGATGCTCAAATGAGAAAGGATATTTTATTATATCCGAAAAGTGTTCAGACTTTTGTCAGGATGACTTGGCAGATGATGACATAATGATTCTTGACAGTGGAGAACAAGTGTTCCTATGGCTTGGTCCGAATTCATCTGAAGTGGAGGTGAAATTAGCGTACAAGTCTGCTCAAGTGTATATTCAACACTTACGAGCGAAACAGCCAGAACAGCCGAGGAAACTCTTTGCTTCCCTCAAAGGACGAGAGAGCAAGAAGTTCACGAAACTGTTCCATGGCTTTTCGCATCACAAGAAGTCACCCGAATGAAAAACAACAGGGTTGGCAGTTGGAAGTGCGTGGCTTAAGCGTGGAAAATGCATCCATCGATTTAGTAATGAGAATTACGTTTGTTGTTTTTACTAGTTTTTATCCGGATTTATACCGAGGATCTGTATGACCCTTCCATGCAATCATGTTTACAAAGTATTCGAACTTTCTCCGGTTTGTTTTTATTTATTGACTGACACTTTTCGTATAAATAAACATTTCATATGAATTACGTCTAATGCAGTTGACAAGCGCGGATCATTATAAATTGCGACAGAATAAAGAGCGGAGACATAACTTCGGAGTAATCGAACATTGTCGGCTCAACAAGTTTCCAACAAAGCAATAGTTGGAAAATAAAAACCAATTTTAATTGGCAGATACTCCAGGCAGTTCTGAGGGTGGCTGCTCTAGATTTCTTACCCAAGTACATTCGAATAAAAACAGTCACTATAAAATATGCATTAAGTGCATCAGCCACAAACAAAGGAGAAAACACAATCCACCACGACATGTCACTTGTCCCTCCATCACATTTTAGACTGAGGAGTACACTGAAGATGGAAATCGAAGCTATCCAAATTAATATTTCATATGCAGTGATGCCGAGCCACTGTCCAATTTCGTGGAGTGTGAACATCATGTTTATGGGAGCTTAACTGTGCGGAACAAATGCACAGTAATTGAGGAGATATTTCGGAGGTTGTACGAGGGTGGAGTCACTTCATCTTCTGGAATCAAATCATCTAAGAAACCATAAAATATTGGTTATCAGAGAGCAAAGCTAATTCTTATAATAATTCTTATTAGGTATAAGCAAATTCTAATCCACGTATTATTTGTACTGAAAATATATAAATATGTATGCAAGGCTCACCAATCAGCTTTACAGTTGAAGTTGTTGATGAGAAATCCAGCGTTCCTTGATAAAATTGTTTTAATTCGAGTGCAACGTTCAGTGCACGAGGAATCGCAGCTCCTAATCCATGTAAAAACACTTCCGTCGTATCACCATCCAAGAGTGTCTTGCATTTTTGAAGCTGAGCCTGTAGGAGCGCAAATCTTAAATTAAGTGTTCACGTTCATCGTTAGTCGATTGGTCTGTGGTCTGGTTCTGGTTGCAGCGGCATTGCATGTATTAAGTCTAGAATTTGTAGTCTGACATGGGCATAATATAATCACTGAAAGAGAAACCCGATAAAATTCACCATTTCATACACCATTATGGTGCACGATGTATGGATATATGCAAGATGTAGCCACCTGCTGCAGTGCTAAACTACAACGCCAAACGTATCACTCCGGACTTGCACGTTCGAAAACAGAGCATTTAGCGAAATAGGCTGTTGGTACGGGTGGTTGTTGGTACTTACCTTAGAGTATGAGTATAAAACACGTCAAGTTGTATTTCCAACTTTTCTTATTTCTTACTCCAAGGCTGGTACAATTTACAGTGGAATTAAGATTTAAGTACTGAAATAAAATATTGCAGTGCAGTGCCTAATGGTTGACTTGTGCCTAATAATAAGGGTGCTCTAGTCCACGTGTGTGTGTGTGTGGCCTAGATATAGGACTTCCCATCTGCAATCACAGTCACAGCACAGTCGTTCGGCAGGCTGTAAGTGTGAATATCACTTACCGCATTTCGATGCACTAAATCATGCAGGCCACTAGTGCAAGGAATGCGTTGAGTTAGTGGCCCTTGTATTATCATAGAAACGCACCTTGCGTTTCCAAAGTAAAGGGAGAGCCGGCTGGCTCATGACTGTGATTGCATAATGGGAAGCCCATACCCTAGTCTTCAGTCCACGTGTGTGTGGCCTGTACAGACTACGGTATGTTTCATATCAAGTGTGGCCTGTAAAACTACGGTTGACGTTGACGTATGTTTCATATATGAAGGGTGATCAGAGAAATATTTGAAGTTTTTAACTAAGGTGGAGCTTGAAACCTTCTAATTATGTTAGGTAAGGTCTGCCAAAGCCCTTTCTATAGATGCAATTCAACCAGTCACGAATAGGCAAATTGATTTAATACGTCATAAATAATAAATAATAGGAATAATTCCGAATAATACCTGAAAATTAGTTTTCTCGCCAATGTAAATATCGTTGGGGCGGTTCTCCGGTTTAGGCGGAAGACGTTTTTTTACCATGAAGGTCCTACGGGACTCCGAATTTGACCGAACAGAGCTTGTTCGCGGACGTTTGGGTTCTTTTCCAAATTTTTCTGAAATTTCAACTTTTTTCTCGAAACCTTTCTCCAAATCTGCCATTATAGTCAAAACAAAAAAACAGTTTTTCAAATCTTCATCTCAACTCGGGCAGCATTTAGCTTTGCCTTTTAGTAATCGAAGACGAAAAATACTAATAATTATACGTGCAGAACAAATGCCAGGGAGTTCTAGTATACATATTTGTATTTCTATTGTACGTAGATGCATACTTATATGTATTATAAATTCTAATACATAGATACTATTAATCACCTGAACAAAACCAGCAGTATACCACACCCTCAACCATCTATCGAGAAACTTGCGTTTTTGGCATTATTGGATACATTGCATGTAAACGCCGCAGTAAACAACCCTATACTCCTGCCACTTGACATCTGACCCAAAGTTACATTTTACCTAAAAAATATAACTAATGCACCGCAAAAGTTGTTTATCTCGTTGATTACGACTCTTACGGAGGCAGTTTCCTCGCAAGGTAAAATTACAAATCAAACCCGAATTTGCTGGTGCTTTACCATGCTCCTTTCTCCGTGGCTGTTGACGGTTGTTGGTTGGACTATCTGAAGCACTTTTACTCTTATTACTCTAAACTCTAATCCAAAATCCAAACCCCCTTTCTTTCCTTCTTATTTTTGCTTGGACTGTGTATGCATTTAATGTGCGGATTTAATTTAGTTTGACAGTAGTTAAGGAATACGCAAGTGAATAATTGAGTAAGCATTTATTATTAGATGGAATACACAATTCCCTGAGCTATGTAGATGTTTCCTTCAAGGAGCTACACCTTAGTAAGTACCCACATGTGCGAGTTACTGCAGCATTCACCGTAATACTTGAGTGTTTCATCTCAAAAGCCGAGTCGCGTCCTAATAAAAGTTGTACAAGGCAGAATATGGCCATGTTCATTTTCACAAACTAACTGAATTGAGTATTAAACCTAAAACTTATGATACCAAATTACGAAATATACACAGCTTTGGCTAAAGCAATTTTTATTTTCAAAAAATAGTGTACTATTTGTCACAACTAGAGCGCTGATTCTCCAACAACAACGCCGTCTAAAAATACACAATGTTGGTAGCCATTGTAATCATTTTTACAAACTAAAATTACAACCATGTTCTACAGTAGGTGATTATTTAAGCCTATACTAATCAGTCACTGCATCAGCTTATTGTCCGACTCAATTATATACATATAAAATAAATTACGAACATATGTTGTATCCCTGTAGTACTTTGAGGTAGAATCGTAGGATGATGTAAAAAATCAAATTCGAAAAATCTCCGAACTGAGCTCTGAGCTGTAGGTTCTTGCATACTTACGTGCTACAATTACAACAATAAATACGTAATATGCACAATCATTTACATAAACCTTGATCATTATAGATACATCTTTTGTAACAAGTAGAATGCCCTCGTATAATCAATAATATCAGTTTAAGCACTTCC
>JAQFXY010001246.1:0-11684 GCA_034693865.1 Ceratophysella sigillata | reverse complement strand
TGTACGTAATTTCTACTGGGGGCTGTGATGAAACAGATATGGTCTGAGATGTTTGACGAAACATTTCGATTATGTCATATGTATGTATCAAAGATCATGAAAAAGAGCTGAGCAGAATCCGTCCAACGTCCAGGTGAGCGAGTGCGAGTATGGTATTTCGCAGCTTATTATTATTTTTAAACATATATGATATTTATAAGATTGTATTATATATACTTAATTTTTGAGCGTGCCTAACATAGCTAGTGGACAATAAATATTCCAGTATTAATTGAAGTGCGTTATGCAAGGAGCAAGTAGACACAGGAATTAATAATTAATCCAAGTGAAATTACTTTAACGCGCTTGTTCATCACACAATGCTGTCCCATGCAAATTCGTATAGCCCGACAGCTTCGTAACCCTTTGAGAAGAATCGTTGACCCTGAACCCCCTTCTGCAGCCATGCACCCACTCAGACTCTTGTAGAAATCTTTTGAATAGTCAAATGGGGTTCCAGTAACAACGATGAATCCGTGGAAATGCGTGTATGAGGTTACAACCACACACGGTAGAAACAGGTACAATACAATATTCAATTCATGGTAAAGCCGAATGCAGCCAAAAATTGTGACGATGACCAATCCCAAGTTCAGTGTTCCGTAAAACGGAAATCCGATTTCTGAGAATATTTGGTTGAATTCCTGATTCATTAAACTCAGAAGCTTGTATAAGCGGAGCATTTGGGTGTGAGACACGCTTGCTTTGGAAAATTTGGACTCCGTATTTGGCTTGGTCCATTCAATGCTACACAAAGGTCAGAAAATTTCAATGTGTAACATATTAAGTACAATCAGATTCTAGAAGTTTATTACCAAATTTTCTCGAGCCAAAAGTTTGTTTGAATGAAGTAAAAGTACGTGTAGAAGAAAAAGAAGAGATGGACCGCAATTCCAGCGGAGGTGCTGATCAGTTCGATTACGAGTAATAAGACAAATAGCAATGCACTTTGATTCTCAGCCGGAATGATGCTATAATGGTAGAAACAGGCGGATGGCCAGGCAAACAGGCCGCAACAGAACAGAACTGCGGCATTCGATAACCCCATTGTTACAGCAATCGGGACGAACTTCCGGATTCCATTGCAACCATCCAGCCGATCTTTTCGCAAAAATTGCAATCCTGGAGTTTAGAATGGGATACCATCAGTTTATGAGTTTACCGGCCGCAATCCAGCTGGTAAATCGTAATCGCTCAGATTTGCAAAAACCATTTTAGCGAAATTGACAGAAAATTCACTCACTGTGTCGTTTTTATGTGCTATTTCACCAAAAAATTTCCAACTTCGCTTAATTTGCCACTAGAGTGAGAATATCAATATTTTCGTCAATTTGACGGTGCATTGCATGGATTTCCTGAGTATTTGCGCCCAGTTTGAAAAATAATTATTTACCAAAATATCTTAAAAACCAACCACATAATTTGTATATTTTGCCAATCCACCCAGAATCTGCAGAAAGTACACTAACCTTTCTGTTGATTGAAATGTGAGATTTGAGTAAACAAGCTACACACCTCTCCTCCGTATAAGAACAGAATAAGTGATTCAGTTAAAAACATGGCGTAGGATATAATGGCTATTGCATGAAAGACGAGCTGCCCTTTGCTCCCATCTCCGCAATAGTGCCTTCCGAAATAATGCTGGAATATACTCATTCCGGTCCATAGAACGTAAATCAATCTCCAGACGAAAAATGTGAAAGAAACAAAGTGTTTACTGTTTGATTGAGTAAAACTTAATTGTTTAGATGTTTTATTCCAATCCAACGGTAAGAAATGTGTAATACAGAGAAAGCCTAGAAGTCGTGAAATTACTTTGTGTTCATGGAGCGTCAACATGCTGATGCTGAATCAGCGTTACAATGGCCAACTTGCAGCTTTGCTGTAATATCCCAAATTCCCACTGAACCAAAATGTTGAAGATTGCAGTTGAAATGGGCGTGGTACAAGGACAGTTTTGGACAGTGGAAGATAGCTTAAGATTGTCCTTGTCATTGATATTGATATTGAGATGCTGTCACGAAAAAAAACAGTTTAATTTGCGATTGATTTGCTTATATCTGCGTTTGATTCATCGGATTGCATGAACTCGTTTCAGTCTAATATTTTTTTGAACGATCACTGGAAATTACTATTGTCTTATGCGTATCAGTCGTTGACAGGTTGAGAAATTAAATATGGGTTTGGTGCAACTTATGGCTATTAGGGCCCAATCAGCAAGCATTACGCATTTCGATTATTGATCCTGGCTTCAGTATGCTTGCTGTACTAGTTGGCCAACTTAGGCGAAAATGAATTTGTACTATGAACTTGTACCATAGAACGTTTCTCGACAAAAATCAAACTGAATACAAATTAATACAGAACTTGATACAGCAAGCTATTTATTTTGCCAAACGACACTAAATTAAGAGGATTTCAGTAAACCAAAGTATCCAATCCGAGCTGAATATCAATGACTCGTAATTTTCGTATCTTCAAACCTATGGAAAGGCCATTTTGATCCATTCTTGATTCTTGATTCTTTGATTCATTCATTCAGCTCACAGGCTAATTCTAGTCGAGTTAGGTTAGGTGTTCAACCAGCGTTTAGAATGAGCTGACATAACTTGGCTAGAATTACCCAGGATTGGTTTTGCAAATTAGAATGGCTTTATATACCAATACATTATTATATTATGCAGTTGAAGGGGCATTAATTTACGGTTTGTCCTTTATCGTTGTAAAATCCATGTACTCGCTATGAGTATTCTGAATACCGTATTTTGTATAGGCCCTGAAGTCCTGACGTCTTGAAAATAATTAGTACTTTTATGAAATCAGTAGAATTTTTCTGAATTGCTTAGAAACATTTCGGTATGCCGGAAAGGTACGATTGAATAAAATATCGAGAATGTTCTTTGAGTTTTACAATGTGCAATATCTTATTGTATGCAAAATGAAAACCCGTTTTTAGCTTAATTTTAAGTTACACTTCGTAAAAGCGGATGTAACGGCTTCTGGCTGCATTTTATTACACACCCAATGTTATTTTCAATTACGTATTCATGCAAGAAGTAAATAAACACAGGAATTAATTATCAAGCCCAGAGAAATGATTTTAACATTCTTCGTCATAATGTAATGCCTTCCAATACGGATTGTAAGAGGTCTACAACTCTTAATTTCCTTCAGCAGCACTGCATTTCCCAGCAACCCTTCTGCTGCAATACATCCGCTCAAAGTCTGGGCAAACTGCTTGGAATACTCGAACGGAGTCTCAGTGACCATGGTGAATCCCAGGAAGTGGCTGTAGGCAACAAGGGCGAGACAGGGTAGAAACATGTAGAGAACAATGCTCATGTCGTGGTAGAGTCGAATGCAACCAAACACAGCCACGGTGGCCAATGCTAAGTTTGCTAATACGAAGACCGGATATCCGATATTAGAGAATATTTGATTGATCTCTTGATTCATCACGTTCAGATGTTTGTACAAATCGAGCATGTCGTTGTAAGGTAGGACCTTTCTTGCGAATGTGAAACCCGTATTCGGTTTAGTCCATTCAATGCTGTTATAAAAGGAAAATTCAGTGATTCTCAGAACCAATGGTCAAGGGTTTGAATTTTACTGGAGAAATTCAGTAATTTTGAAATATTTCACGTATATTATTTAATCATTGTGTCGGATTGTGCAAATTACAGATTTGAATAGATGTAAGATGTAACTGACGTACATATCAAACATAGCGTTTAAATAAGTGAAAGATTTGGGTTATTGGAAAGCTGAAATTCCAGGGAACAAAATTTTCAGTTCTCTAGTTGATCTGTGGAGTTGATCTCTGC
The DNA here is from genome assembly GCA_034693865.1 of Ceratophysella sigillata. NCBI lineage: Eukaryota > Metazoa > Arthropoda > Collembola > Poduromorpha > Hypogastruridae > Ceratophysella > Ceratophysella sigillata. The sequence continues at coordinate 7,821 of JAQFXY010001246.1, read as the reverse complement.
CATTAGGCCTATGAAACTAGTTTTTTCTGCAGGTGCTGGAATTTAATGCCACTTTTCCGTGGGCAAACCAATCGTAACCCACGAAATAATTGAAAATGTGGCATTCTATGGTATGTCAGTTTTCCTACGACCAATCTGGCATATTCTACGTCAATTGGTCCACTAAAGCGAGCGGCTCAAAGTTTTTGCATGACTGTAACTGTAACACACATAGCTTCAGGGCACGCTAGCTAAAACCAAACCTCTCCCTTAAAGTTACAAGCACGATTCATGTGAAAACGACCAAGGCATGTCTTTATTTGACAGTATACCGTCAACTGAACTAATGAATAAATAGAATGTAGGGAGTTGGCAAAACTTTGGTATTTCTCCAGTAATATCAAACTGATTAATTACTAAATCCTCATCATAAAGCTATGAATAGATTAAAATAGTTTACCATATTTTCCTTAGCCAGAAGTTGAGCTGAAGGAAGTAGAAGTACATGTAGAAGAAGAAAAAGAAATGCGCTCCACATCCAGCATAAATCAATAATGACTCAATTAAGAAAAATAGGATAAAATTGAGACTATTATGATTTTCCACTGGAACCAGAGCATAATGATAGAAGCAGGCATTGGGCCATACAAATATGCCACATACAAAAAGTAAGCCCGAGTTAACAATAGCTACTGTGACGGCTACTGGCATGAACTTCCGAATCACACCGCAATTCTGCAATCGATCTTCCCGAAGTAGACGTAGTCCTGGAAGTAAAATATGAATTATAAAACTGTACCATACTATTTTTATGAATATTTATATTTATAATTGAGTATCAAACCTTGTTTGTGGCTGAAATGCGAGATCTGATTGAACAGAACACAGAGCTCCTGACCGTAAAGAACGAGTGTAATGGTCTCCGCAAGGAAAAACACATAGGCAATGATAGACACTGCCTGAAATACCAATTGACCCTTGCTTCCATTGCCACAATACAGTTTCCCAAATTGAAATTGGAAACTAGTTAATCCTACAATTAGGACATAAATCAGTTGCCAGGCGAAAATGAAAATGGAAATGGAGCGTCTTATCTTGGATTTGGATAAACTCAACACTTCGGTTGATTGATCCCAGTCAAACGGGAGGCAATATGTAGTGCAGAGAATATGCAAAATTCGAGAAATTACTGTATGTTCATGAATTGTTAACATTTCGGATTTTAACTGTATTAAAGCCTATTATAATTTCCTGACTTACTGTTATTATCGTACAAGGAACTCGGAACTAGCAACTTGAAATTCCAACTTCAGAGTATATACCTACCTTGTTTTAGATTATGTAATACTATATCTGTGAGTGAATTCACCTGTATAGCAAATGTCAATCAATCCAGGTTAATCAGCCAGTGCAGTGGCGGCCATTGATAGGAGACTAAATATAGTACCTACAATTAATAGCAAAGCAATGATTGATATGCTGCGCTGGTCTCGGCGAACGGGTATTCTATTTGCATTAGGAATTATCCTTTCACCGTTTTTGCCTCAAAAGCTGATTATTTGGTACCGGAAATCTTGATAGATTTCGTAATGTGTTGTAATTTAGCTCAAATCGAGGCCCAACTAAAATAGCTGTCAACAGCCCCTACAATCATACTGGAAATGGGCATTGCGATTTCGATTTTCGATCTTGAGATGGATACAAAAGTCCGTGTTATTTAATGGTTATAAAATTCCGCTGACAGCCAAATTGCTCAAGAAAATATCTCATTCGTGATTACTGGAACATTATACAATACTAGCTGGCCCAAAAATCAGTGCCAAGTAATAATCGGTGTAACTGAACTGGTTACAACTTGCACGGAAATAATGTGCATATAACGTGTTTTGATCCCTTATTAACTGAATTTCAAAAATCAATCAGTAGCCGAATGCAAACTACGACAGAAAAAAGACACATGCCTACACATACATACATACACCACAAAATTTTGCTCGTTCAATATGGTCAGCAAATAAAAGTTCTTGGAATCTGAATCTGGAAGTAGTAGAGCCGGATATTTGTTAAACTACGCTTGCCATATTTATTTTGCAGTAGAGTTATGCAGTAGTTGAGCAGAAAATACGGTATGTCAAAACCGCACAGTGAATGCGTGAGAGATGGAAAGAGTCGCCATTAGCATCGTTATAATTAAGTGATGGTACGTATACAATGTACAATGCATGCTGCACTATAAAGGTAAAAAGCTACTGTAGAATACTAGGAAGGTTTTCGATTTGACATTCTGAAGTTTGGATTGTGAAACAATTACAGTCCCTTTCAGTATTTCAGTGTCCGTCTGTCAAGATCCCGAGCACTCAGTGATGTTTGAATATACGTAATACGTACGTATAATGAAATATTCGATTTATGAATAAAGTCAGCCCCTCTCATTTCTTGACGATTAGGCTAAAATCCCAAAAGAGTATAGGATTTGCATGTAAAGATCCCAGGCTTTAGCACAAAAGTAGTGGTGGATAGCAGATAGACTTGTACAGTACAGATATGCATGCATCTGTAGAGTTCTTGGCTTGGCTACAATCCAGCATTCTTAATGTTTTTTACAGCTAATCTCTTAATTAATATAGATCCTATGTCCGATACGATTGATTTTAGTTACATATCAAAAGGCTGATAGCAGGTTATCCAATCAGGATTTCATGTGTTCATTTGCTGGTCTCCTTGACTAAAAGTAGCTGCAGTGGACTACATAGGTAGCACAAGACGAAATAAATGTAAAATACTTGAAACCTACGATAGATGTTCAGGAATAACTAAGTATAACAACATAACTAGTTAGTGTAATTACTGGAAATGTAGAAAATGGGTTATAGAGAGGCCACAATTATAACAATCGGTGCAAATATAAACTACCTACTCGTTAAAGTGTTGTATTCCTTATTTCCTTATGTTGCGAAAATAAGCATAATATTCCCGTTTACCTTGAGAAATTGACTACTAAAGCGGCTCATGTGGTCATGTGCCAGCTACCAGTATATCCCCAGCAACCGGAACTGTAAAGTGCTAAGCCGAGCTTATTGATATTGGGCTACCGCTGCTATGTACTGTGCTGTGCAGAGCAGACATTCGTTTCGTACCAAACGTCCAGCATTCAACAAAACAATTATGCATTTTTTTCTAGAAAATTGGCACGTTTCGTACAACATACGCCCAAACCGCAAAATTAGTTAGATTGTAATTGGAAAAATATGTAGAATATTGATGGAACCAGCAATGAATTAACCTTTTGCCCCTTTTTTGCCTAAACCAACAGAAGCATTATTACCCACGTGTGAATTGTATGCAATTCATAATCACATACATGTACACCACATTAATTCAAATGAAGATTGAACCTTTTTTCACATCGTTGTTAACTGCTAGAGCATATCCGTTCGAACTTTGGAGTTCGAATATTCGAACTCGTACGCCCTATTTTTTGGTGCTCAAAGTTCGAACATCTGCTAGGACATGTTCGAAGTTTTGGGGTAAAAATGAGACAAAATGCCACCGCATCATTTCGCATTGCCGGTATATTTAAATGTCATTTTCTGTGACGCCATTTATTTCATTTCGCTTCTCTATTCCTCGCTTTACTAACGTCTCCATTGCTCTCGCCATTATACTGTAAATTAGTAAACAGTAAAAATGGAAAATGAACAATCTAAACCCACTAAGCCAGTCGATCTACGCTTCGCGGAAGTGCAGGGAAAGAGTGCGTTTATTACAGCTAACATATGATGCGCTAACGGTGATTAGTCCGAATGAATGATGAAATTATGGACACTCTCTGCACTTTACGGTCTCATTTTCAACTTAGCCTTTAGCAAAATCTAATTCTGATGTATGAACAACTATGTATAATATTACTGTCGAATTTGATAATCTGTCCGTCTGTTTACACTCTAACTCGAGTAATTCTCCATCGATCGATCTGAAACTTTCAACATAAGCTTTTAATTCTTATGCGCCGAGGTGATTCAAAAATGGGATTTGTGAGGTCACGGGTCATGCCCAACGGGTCAAGTGTCTATTTAGAAAAAACGGCTAAGCAACGAAAAATCACACTTTCCCTAACTACGTTATTTTCGTAAACAATGCAGTTCAACCGTGTGAACTGCATTGTGCCAAACTTACCTTGGAGTTAGCATAGCCCCAAGTTATGTGAATCGCACCTTCCAACTTCCAATTGCCTTTCTTAAACAGACTAGAAATAATGTGCCTACTAACATAACACATAACCCGAAGCTTTTCGGAGCTGATGCATGTTGCCTAAGACCCGTAGCTTTACACATTATACTGACTGCATTCGTTTTGTAGTGATAATTGCGCGGTTAGCAGAAGCCGGAGGCGACAGATTAGCTAGTAACTTGTAATGCGGTATGACGTGAAGGAATTTGATTAAAATCCAATCCAGTTCAACCATTAAACCGTAACTATTATTTTAATTTAAAGAGGGAACACGAGGCGCAGCGACGGTCTTGTCATGTGTTCGAAAGTTCGAACAGTAGTTTTTAAATTTCGAACTATAGTTCGTAGTTCGAACTCACGATTTCTGCCCGAACATTTATGCTCTATTAACTGCCTTACTCAATGCAATGAGCTTATGTCCTAGAATGAAAGCCAAGATTTGGCAAAATGTTTCTAATTCTTCCGTGAAATATGATGATAAGTAATGTGCAAGGCCACTAGCCAGTTGCACTTTTCCTTTCTCAACACAGGTACACATACAATTACATGGCAATACAGGAATTAGCTGATGCTACGATTCTAAGTCAATTACGTCCCGTTAATTTTACTATTCCAATTTCCAATTATGCTCTGTGAGTTACAATTCAGCGATTCTGGAAAGCCTAAGGTCGGACGTCTGACAAACATCAAATGCATATGTAAGGTACACCCACTGACACTGTGTGCCATCCTTGTGCGTTTTCTGGAACCCTAAAATAAAATACAAATACAGCGTTATTAATATAACCTTTGAATAGAATAAAATAGTTAGCATAAAAAATCACGGGGGCCAAATTGAGGCCATCGGCCCGACAGTTACTACAAATGCTTCTTGCTGGAATAATCGTATTACCAACGAGACAGTTACCCGGTCTACGACCCGGGGGAAAGGTCAAGGGTCAATGAAACCCTTCCCCACGGGATCACCCCCAAAAATAGCAAATTTCTAAGATATTGTTCATCCAAATCAGTCCAGTACTTGTGGTAGAAATGCGTGGTAACGTGTTTGACCCTTTAGCGCCCCTGGCGGTCTAAATAAGGGTGTCATGTCAAGAGTGTGTTCCCCGTGATTCATACACCCGTAGGCACACGAATCGCAAAAAAAAACGGGGTATATTTTTGACCTTTTGGGGCCCATGGAGGTCAAATCAAGGGTCAATTGAAGCTAACACGATATGTTCCCCATGATTCTGACACCCGTAGCTGGACAAATCGTGAATAAAAACTCAATGTCACATTTTGACCTCCTGGGGTCAAACGAAGGGTAACTTAGGGGTCACAATGGTATAGTTGTAATCTGTAGGTCATATGCTTTTATTTGATATACAAGTTCAAAAATAAGTGCTAAAATTTGACGCAGGGTTGACCCGAGTCAAAGTTCCGGGTGTCAGAGATCAACCAAAACCCCCGTACGGGCTGACCCCAAACATTAGCAAAATTTGAAGCTATTGGTCATCCAAATCTGCCTAGTAGTTTCGGAAGATACAGAGGAGAGACAGACAAACAAACGACAAAGGAACGATTTTATGAAAAGGGATTATCTAGCTCATCATAATGCTTGAGTTCATTGGCTACTTGCAACAACAGATCGAAATCACATTATTCATTTAAAACAATACAACTTTTTACATACCTTATAGTACAATGTTCTGCCTGGATTTCTGCAGTAAAAATCCAAACTAAAAACAATTTTTGTAATGAATCAGAATAAAGATCAGCAAAGCTCTCATCCCAGGTGTTCCGCTTTCCTCTACGCGTGCAAAACCGGTTTGTCTGTCTTAATGTTTACCAAAGCTGCTGGGCTAAATCGTTTGAGCGTGCAGCTTACAGATACAAAATACGACAAAAAACACAACGGCATGATGAGAACCTATCTAGTATCTAGTACATGTAAATACAAACAACCTATTCCCAGCACACCTTCGCTTCAGTACTTCTTCACTGTGTGATTTAATCATAAAAAAAGCGTTAAGGCTGGTCCAGTACAGAGATAGACGCTAGCATTTCACACATTATTTATTATGACTTATTAGCACAAGGAGAGGCTATTCCTCTTTGTAATTTGTAATTCATTCAGTATTTTCAACTCGGGTGGTGCTGCTCAAATCCTTGAGCCTGCCTTACCCAGTTTCATTCCGGCTCAAACCTAATTCATTATTCATTCGTCATCAGCAAAGTTTATTTCTTTAGTTACGTGCGTAAATGAAGTTGTAATTTATTGCTTATAAATACGAGCACTTTGGGAGTGTAGTAACGCCATTGCTTTAAAGCAACTCTGGTCCCTCCCTACATCTACAGATCACTCTAGCTACATTCGCTTTCTTTCGAACCTAGCAATTACCAAGCACGACAATAATACTTATAAAACTTTTTTTGTATTTGTTAATGCCATAATAAGTAACTACACGTAGAAGACACAACCATTCTGTAACAAAACTCGTATCGTAAATGATTATTCAAAATATGTAACTTGAAACGTTTGAATTGATTGGGCGAAAGCCATATCAAATAAAATTGATTGATTGATTGATTGATAAATACGAGTATTTAGTATAAAGTTCCTCCTGTTTTAGTCTAACGTCATATTTGGAAAGAATGGTGCTATTCACAGCCGTGTTTGCCTACACGCTCCTCTGCGCTATTGTTCCTACTTGTGACTTTGTACATGAGCCTCCGGATAACAAAATCCGGGCCGAGTACTACACGGGACGAGAGACGGCGAGTGGGGAAAAAATTCTCAAAAACCCCTATCCCGTCGTTTTTACACGGGATGGCGGACTTCAGGGTTACTCTATGGGAACAGTTCAAGGAAATCGGATGTATGGATTCGAAGGTGTTCCTTATGGGCTGTCTCCAGTTGGTCAACTAAGATTCCGGGTAAGAAAATTTGAATAAGGGTAACAAATTATGTATGTAAAACCGAATATTTCAGTTATGTAGTACATGTTGAGTCAACATAAAGTTGTAGTTTGTAACGTGTTTACATAATGACTGGTTGATAAGTTACAAATTGTGGTTTAAAGGTAAATTTAGACTTTGCCTTTGATAAATTTTTCCGATTACAGATAAAATACTTTGGTAAAATTAGACTAAGTTTGAGAAATTCAAACCAATGGAAAATCGAGCTGTATTTAAATTGTCTAACTTCAGTGGACCTAACCTGGCCACAATTTCCAGTTTGGAGGGCATTTTTTGTAGGAAATGTTTTTGCGGAAGTATACAATTGCTAAACAATTTTACTCTCACTCCAAGATTGCACAACTCAGACTGGTAGCTTACCTTTAGATAATAATATTCAATCAAAGGTACTCAAATTCTGAAAAATCCAAATAATCTTAATTCAAATATTTCAGTCTCCCGTGGCGTCAAAGCCATGGGCAGGAATTCGGGCAGCACACAAACCTAGTCCTCCTTGCCTTCAAGTTCATCCTCTGACGATATTCCGCGTTATTGGTTCCGAAGACTGCTTATTCATGAATATTTACACTCCAAAGGTTGGTACGAGGGTGGTTTGATAAGTAATGAGCCCATTCCAGTACTTCTTACCAGAATAACTTACAGCTTTGAGTTTTT
>JAQFXY010001245.1:0-11688 GCA_034693865.1 Ceratophysella sigillata | reverse complement strand
TGTACCTAAGAATGCATCAAGATACAAGGTACAAGATACTTCAATTCCTAAAGATACAAGATACAAAAGTACAGATAGTTTTGGTCTTAAAGATACGTATCTTAAGATACAGTATCTAGAAGTTACATGTATCTTGCCCAGCTCTGGTAGTTTGGGGGAAATAGGATTTTGCGGACGCACTTAGTGCTTTGATATATAGAATTCACTTCAATTCTTGAATCCCATCATCAATTTCCATCCCAAATAGTTTCAATCATTCCCTGTCCATTTAGCACAACCGAGGCTTCCATCCATCTAATTCCGTGGTCACACGTGAACTCCATACCAAAGTATTAACTCTATCAAACCCAGACATAGTCAGTTTGGCTCACCTATCTAGACACGCTATGGATTTCAACTAGATTTATTTCAGAGTCTCTTTAACTTCAACAAATATTTACACTGATAATAGATTTTTCAATATTCATTACAAATTACAACAGAAATCATTAAAATAGAACATGCCATTACAGGTCGTTGTCACTGGTATTTGTGCAAGATATCGTCCTTGGACATATTGTACTTCATTAAGTTTAAACTAACTTCAACGAATTGAAAGCAGTTATCAAATCCATCTCGAGCTCCCTGCAAAACCAATACAAGAAAATTAGACCTTTTTATAGATAGGCGTCACGTGTTAGAAGAGCAAAGAATCTGTTTTCCTAATGGCATGCGCTGATCAGCAGGGTTAGGAAAAAATTGGATTTTAAAACATTTATATCAAACGATATAAATAGGATTTTTTGATTTTAGACCAATAGGGTCTTATGGGATGATCCTGTCCGTCCGTCTTTCTGTCTGTCCGTCCCCCTCCTCACGGCTGCGCTTTTTTCAAACGTGCATTGTATATGAACTGAAGTACGAAGAAAGGTCGAACGCGCGAAATAGTGGAGAACAGAAGCTATAGTAAGTGGAGTTAAAAGGAGCCAACAAGCGCAGGAAGCTCCTTACAACATCTACGATCCTTGTTCCCGCCACCACAATCTATTCATACACGTCGAACCGATTAGTGATTGATACCATCCCGAATGTTGTCGTTACCAGGAGTATGAAGCAACCCACCGGCTACTAGTTTTTATAATTTAATTAATCCATCTGCTTGAGGAGCAGTCGTGGCCTGGCTCATACAGTCTCTGCTTCTTCATTGCGTTCGCCTTTATGATATCAATTCAAAGCGATGTATCGTTTGTCATTTGTTTGTCGTGTTTTGTGTCCTATTAAATAACGATGTTTACTGTTTGCATTTTGCAATTCGTTTACTGGTCACCTTTCTCTGCTGTTCAGGTGTGCGTACTCTCCGCGCTCCCTTCTGGTCCCGAGCTGCCAAAAGCAGGTTTTTCACTAGATATCAGTCAGTCGTAATAGCCTGGTGTATGCAATCGCCTTTCTAGTCCCGAGCTGCCGAAGGCAGGTTTTAGACCAGAAAGGTCTTATGGGATGCCCATGTCTGTCTGTCTGTCTGTCTGTCCGTCACGTAATAAATACACCCACCTGGGACTTAAACAGGTGTTAAAATAAAAGTTGCAAAAATTAGCTCCATTTTATATAGGGGTAATCGAGCAATTCTGTGGACTTGAGTCCAAACACGGAAACAAGTATGGATTTACAAAAGGCGATTTTGTTTTTATTGTTATTGATTTGATTTATACACGTCATATGTAAATCCCTTTGATAAAATTAGATTTGATTTATATACTTCATATGTAAATCCCTATGATTAACGCAGTGTTGCTATATAATATGCTGGTGTATGTAATCGCCTTTCTGGTCCCGAGCTGCCGTAAGGCAGGTTTTTAATTTTGTTTTTGGAAAAACTTCAACACTTCGTTTGAACGCAGAAATAATTAAGCCCGCAAAAAACAATCTAGCAAATTTACCAACAACTCCCGAAAAATATGTAATATATCCGAAATCATTTGTAAAACTTGTTTAAATACAAAATTAGGTGGAATATTATTTTTCTAAACACAATGTATTGGAGAGATTAAGGTTATTTTCCTTGTTTTATCGATTTAACTACCAATTGTTTAGGGAGTATTACTAAGCAATGCAAAGTGAATTGCGTGATTAGTTGTTAGATTAGTGATTAGTTAGATTTAAATCATGTCAACTTGCGAGTCAGCAAAACTTTTAGGGTAGGAACCTTACAATAAGTATAATGAATTTTTGGAAAATGATATAATTACCCGCCTGTCGACAAGGAACTACGGAACCTCTTCCTCATTTTGCTTGCAATTGGAAGCACCGCTTCTGCTACAGACGGTTCCTCCGGTTCCTTGGCTGCTTCTTTCTTCCTCCTTCTAATCTGCTTGATTTTGCACGGTACATTTTGAGCCCAGAATTCCCGTACTAGTTTCTTCGTAAGATTTTTATGGGGTTCCCATGAGTCCTTATATCTAAATACAGCATGCGTCTTTCGAATTTGCGTTTAGAAGCGTGTAGCACAGTGCAACATATGGCATGTTTCGAAACAGCGTACAGAAAAATTATTTTGCAATAAAACATGCACAAACTCAGTTATTCCTCACTCTATATGCGCACCGCTTAAAGCTCGATCTCAGAAATGTCAATTTAAAAAAAAGGCGCTCTCAGAAATAATCTCACTCTTTGTAGAATAGAGCCCCGTCTGCTCGATGTGTGCAGCATTGAAATTGAGTATTCCACATGTAACGTTATATATAGGTACTATCGAATCAGAGATCTGAATTATAAAACTCACCCTTTCCCATCCCAGCGGAGGAGGTAAGCCCAATCTCCATCACGCCAGTGGCATTCTACAATATTCTTAACGTTATAATAAGCCTCGTCTATGGTACCCTGGTCAGCCTGCTCATCAGCTTGGGTCACCCCTGGTGCGTCAATGAATCCTTCAGCATCAGCATGTCGAATTTTCTTGACCTGGTTTACTTCTGTCGGGTGTAGGTTGAAGAGCTCACGTTTTCGCCCTTGACGGAACTTTACTAAATTTACTCTGCTCCGTTCCAAGCGCAAGTCGGATGTGACTCCATGGAAAATAGAGCTCACAGAAGCTTGAGGTTCCGCTGATTCTGTTCCAGTCTGTTCCAATATAGCGTCAGATCCAGCTTTAGTGACAGGAAGACTCGGGACTTGACTGTAGGTGAGGTACATGATTAGAAGCATACGTGGACAATTTGTATACCTAGTGGTCGCATAAGTAGTGTTAGTAGCATATAAATCCATAAAGCGAGCAATGCTTCTAAATGCCAAATAAAAGGATAGATTCACTTGTTCTTCAACTTTAAAACATGCATTACGGCAGCTCGGGACCAGAAAGCCGATTACATACACCAGCATATTATATAGCAAAACTGAATTAATCGTAGGGATTAACATATGACGTTTATAAATCCAATCAAATGTAATCAAATGGATTTACATATGTTGTATATAAATCCAATCAAATTTTATCAAAGGGATTTACATATGACGTATATAAATCAAATCAATATCAATAAAAATAAAAATTTCCTTTTGTAAATCCATACTTGTTTCCATGTTTGGACTCAAGTCCACAGAATCGCTCGATTGCCCCTATATAAAATGGTACTAACTTTTAAAACTTTTATTTTAACACCTGTTTAAGTCCCAGGTGGGTGTATTTATTACGTGACAGACAGACAGACAGACGGACAGACATGGGCATCCCATAAGACCTTTCTGGTTCTGGTCTAAAAACATATTTCAACTTTAACTTAATTTTAACTTCACTTGTCCGAGAAATGGCTTTTGGGGAAGCGCTAGACCGGAAGCGCGCAGCGACTATTTTTCACTTCCGGGCTGGAAAAAAAAATTCACAGATTTTCAAGCTGCCGAAGGGGTCAAAGATCAATTTTCCAATAGTTGATTGCACCATAAAACGTTACAAGGATAATGGCTCAATCAAGTAACGTCAAAGACTTGGACGCCCAAGATCAAAAATGAATCGTGCAGTGCTGAACGCCCTAAAAGCCAGAATCCGCTGACATCCACGCCGGAGTCAACGAAAACTAGCACTGCAAATGAACGCTGCAATTAGCACTATCGGTAAGGCCCTTAAAATCGACTTTGGACTAAAGGCTTTAAAGCGAAGTACCGCTCATATGCTGACAATAAAGCAGAAGGCAGCACGGTTCACTATATGTGGCGCGACCCTTAAGTGCTACGCCACTGCGAAAGTCCAAATGACCCTGTTTACAGAGGGAAGCTGTTCAACGTTGAGGAATATTTTAACCGAAAAAATGACCTAGTCTACACCACATAGGCTATATATGTTCCACAAAGTCGTCAGCTGGTCAAAAGTAAACAAAACCCGGCCTCAGTGATTATTTGGGCCGGGGTGTTTTTCATGGCCAAGGCGCCAATGCACTTTGTGAGCAAAGGTGTTAAGTCAAGGTGAAGGCTACCTGTCGGACTTGAGTTCCTCGGACTATGGCATATGGTCAAATCTAAAGGTCTGCTCTAAGTATCATAAAAGTATTGAAGCACTGAAAAAAGCTATGAACAAATTCCCCAGGAAAACAATGCGTAATTTCTGTGAAGACTGGCAACCTCGACTTCAGCGCTGCATTAGAGCAAAAGGTGGAAACTTCGAAATGTAAAATGATTTTCTTAATCAAAATTTAATGGTCTTTCTGTGAAAATAAAATTTGAAGTTGAATTCTTAAACGTCACTGAGTTACACTCGTCTAATCTACTAAAGTTATTTATGTGACCACTATGTAATATCATTCATTCTAATTTGGTAATATAAGCCAGGGCTCGGGTTTACTTACATGTCTTGGCTTTCCTGCTCTTCTTTAATCTTGGTATCAATTTGGTCGACTATATCCAAAATAGCCGCTGAGCGTATGTCCCCATCCGAACGTATTGGAAATGCCAAGCTGCTTGGAATTTCATCTGTGCTAAAGCAGATAACAAAACAAAGGATAAGCTCAACTGGGCTCGAAAGAAGGACGGATGCATACACATATAGATAAAAGGTGTTCCACAAGTAAAGTTCACTTTTATTTTCTGGAATAATTAAAGTAAAAACATGACTTGCGTAGGTTTAGTCTAGGCCTACAAATGTATGAAGGCCTGTCTATATGCTTCATATTAGCGTGGGGAGTCTGGTTGAGTCTTTGGCCGCATGTCGCTACGAGACACACTATCTCGTCTTTATTCACTTGCCGAGTACATACAAAACTAGCCCCACACTTCTGTATTAAATTCTTGACCTGTGGTATGTACGAAGAAATGACCCGAACAAAAGTTGTTGCACTCATCAAGATAAACAACTTTCTTTAGAGCGTCAGGTTAAAGTCACAGGTCAGGACAAAGTTGTTAACTTTCCACTCCACCTGTGACCTGAACCTGACCTTTTGGAGTGAAATTCTTTAGATAAAAGTTGTTACACTCATTATGATAAGCAACTCTCCCACGCTCATTTCAGTGCTAAAACAAGCAAATGGTCAGGCCTGTAGTAATATATGTAGGACTAGGTTTAGTTTAACCATTTCGCTAACCTAGTGTATTGACTTTTTTGAAATGTCACACATGGCTCTTCGAATTCCCTTGTGTCCGATTTGCTGAAGGTATTTGTAGGCGTGGTCCATAATGCTTTCTGTTCTAGATCAACTTGAATCCGTGCAGGTTTTTGGGTTTTTTGAGCGCAATTGGTATATGCGATTGCATTTAGCCCAAATTTTTTTAATTCTTCGTGCCAGCGGTACTCGGGTAGCAAATGATTGAAATTCTTTTCAAGTATTTGACCGGGCTGTAAACTTTTGCGCTAATCTCTTTAATTACACTTTAATTACTTTAATTACAACAGCAACTAGGATATTCTGAGTTCTAAATAAGCCAAAAAATACTGCGCTCATTATTAGTATACAAAATGCCGCGAGTACATGCCAATGAACCCTTGAGCTTCAAACTTTTATTTAAAACTCATTTTTCTCTTCTGATGACGACAGTCACTGAAAAATACAAAGGAAGAGCAGAACGGAGTGAAGAGCTCTAGATATAAAGTATTTACGAGAGCAAAATACAACTTTATAGTTTTTTCGTATATGTAGCCATTTCAGTAACACAAACTAGTGCTTGTCACTGATTCGCGGACCCTTACCAAATATTTGTTCTGGGGTTGACAGACATTGACAAAATAATTTATAATTAAGTTAAATTTAATAGACGGATTATATGTTTTCTGTTGTGGGTTTCCTGGCCTGTAGATCCTGAATGTTACGTGAGAAAACAGTAAAGCGAAACCTCATTTCTACATTTCAAATAAACCAAAAGTACTACAAAACACAAAGCGGGTATGAGATATGAGATATGTTTATCCTTCCGTCCAGGATTATCTCTACACTGGGAGGGGGTACATGGAAGGTTGATTGCTTCAAAACTTCGCCCTGACCCGGCGCGCCTAATATTTAAATAAGGTATGAGTGATCAAAATATTGCCAATACTAGTCACTTCTATTCTATGTGCATTACTCGGCAATCGACGGAAAATCTGAATCCTTAATAATATACATATGAGTGTGACTAGTACTCAGGTTCAGAATCAGCGGAAATTCGATATATGTATAGTATATGGTTTAAAACATATACATCTATGACGCGGTGGGAAAGGTTTATCAAAATCTTCCACGGGATTACCTCCAAAATTGGCAAAGTTTTACGCTATTGGCCATCTTAATTAGTATGACCCATTCGTGCAAATGGGTTTAAACCAAAGTTTCTTACACCCATTTGTATACGAAATTGAAAAAGAAAAGCGGGGTGAAATCTTAACCCTTTGGAAACCCTGGAGGCCCAATTTACAGTTAATTGAAGCCAACACAATGCTCCCGTGTTTTTGACACCCCCAGTCACACCAATCGTACATAAAAACTCAAGGTTCCATTTTTACCTCTCGACCCCTCCCGGATCACAAAGATTCACAAAGGTATGGTTGTATAGGTCATACCCTTCATTTATTTCATTGCCCCGGGTCGTAATGCCCCGAATATTCGGCATGAAGAATATTCGGCGCCGATTACCAAGTTTGGCCAAATATTGAGCTGGCTGAATATATAATAATAGTACTTTTTTAACAAAACTTGTACCACGCGTAGCACATAATTCAATATAACTATAACTGCAGTTTAAGGGTGGAAACATATACAAATACTAATTTATGTTTAGTAACGTAAATGCAATATAATTTAGCATACAAATAAATACGAGGCCCCACACGATAATTTTTAAGGTCAGCCCACTGGGGGGGGGGGGTTCGCTTGATCTCTTGAAGTTGCATATCAAATGAAAGCCTTTGACCTACAGATTACAACTATACCATTGTGGTACCTAAATAACCCTTCGTTTGACCACTGGAGTTCAAAATGTGACCTTGAGTTTTTATTCATGATTTGTGTGGCTACGGGTGTCAGAATCACGGGGAACATCGTGTTGGCTTCCTATGGACCCAAAGGTCAAAAATACACCCCGCTTCTTTATTTGCGATTCGTGTACCTACAGATGTATGAATCATTAGGAACACACTCTTGACATGGGTTGACCCTTTTTTAGACCACCAGGGGTGCCGGAGGGTCAAAATTATACCCCGCTTTTTCATTTGCGATTCGTGTACCTACGGGTGTATAAATAATTGGTAACACACTCTTAACATAAGTCAATCATAAACTTGACCTCCAAGGGCGCATAGGATTCAATAACTTTACCCCGCATTCCCTCCGGAAGTGCTAGACCGATTTAGATGACCAATAGCTTAAAAGTTAGGTAATTTTGGGGTCATTGCGTGGGAGTTTTCCTTGTTCCTTGACTTTTCCCCTGAATCGTAGATCAGGTAACAGCCTCGTATACTATGATCAAGCCGCATGTTGTTGACAACAATGTGGATTTGTGACTTTCCGTCGCTTCGCCGTTTTTTGCGATTAATTGAGCACTTACCCGTTGGGTATGAGTAAGTTCAAACTTGGTCTTACTTATGATTATGACCTAAAAAGCTCATGCTGAAAATTTAAGGTTTACTGTAAGGTTTACTGGTTTAAGGAACTATTTTTACCGAGGTCACAGACACTCCTGATATCAAAGTTAATAGGAATATATAGTGGCTAACAATAAACATGCCATGTTGGAAAAGGAAACAGTTCTGGCTTCTTCGAATTTCCGCTGATTCTGAACCTGAGGCAGCAGGCGCAAGTAAAGGTCACTCATATGTACATTACTTAGGATTCGACGGAAAATCTGAATCCTTAGTAATGCACATATGAGTTACTAGTACTTGCGCCTCAGGTTCAGAATCAGCAGAAATTCAAAGAAGCATTCTCATTCAGGCCAAACGGGTGGAAACTGCGAACAAGAATTACCTTGGAGTCTCTGTATTTCAAATAGTAAAAAAAAAGAAAATCTATGGGCTGACCCATAAAATTAGTTAAATTATTAGCTATTGGTCTTCTAAAGCGGTTAAATAGTTTAGGAGAAGATAGAGGTCAAAAAGTAAAAGTTATGATTTTAAGTAAGGGGTGAGCGAGTCACCCTATCTACGATTCGGGTAGAAATGATATTGACCATACATTCATACTCGTACATACATGATACATGCAGACAAAGTGAAGACGTTTGTTATGTTATAGGATAACATTATTTACGAAATAAGAGCATCGTCATACTATCCCACACAACATATGGCATTTTCCATCGCCTACAACGCACAGGTACGACACAGACATATTTTATGGCCTTGAAGTTTGGCTCCATACTCCATGCAACAAATGGAAAATCTCAAATTAAGTTTAAAAGCTATTTGGCATGGCATGTGAACTAGCCTTGAAGTTTACTGATTTGAACCGGCGTCAAAATTATTGGGGTCAAGGGTAAATGAAAACCCTCTCATGGGCTGCCCGGGAAAATTATCTAGTTTTAAGCTATCGTGCGTCCCTGTAGACCGTATAGACCGTGCGTCACTGTATGCATATTTTTGGAGAACGTTCTTCTTTCACTATCTTTGTAAACACACACACACACAAAGTTACGTTTTTATGGAATAGAGATGGTGTACTGGATTACCTGAAAATCAGATTTGGTACGACGGCGGAGGTTAACGGAAGTTCAAGTTGCTCTGCGCGAACAGTGCACCGCCGAATATTCTCCATATTGATCCGAATTCTGCATGACAGAAAAAATTAATGTAACATACCATGTTTCGAAACAGAAATAGCGCACATATTAGAGTCACTATGAATAAAATTCAGGGAGGATATCTAAATTAATATTTAACGTGCCCTGAAGCTGAACATTAAGTTTGAAAGAAATATTGGACATGTCATAACAACGAAAAAAATAACGGTGCGGACAATAACAGCGCGGCAATAACAGCAAAAGTAATGACATCGTGTTTAGAATAACAGCGCGGGTACAATAACTGCGAAGTCAACACAAAATTGTTTAAGACGCGGTCATTAAATTTGGAATCGATACTACATCTAATTTTGCGACTTTTGAACTAGTTAGCTACATACAGTGCTAAATCCTAAATATTACACCCATACTAAACTAAGTTATATTTAAAATATTTATTCAATTTAAGTATGCTGTTAGAAACTCCATAAGGGTCACGCCCAGTAGTGGGGTAGAATTTGAGTTTGCGTTAAAGAAAGTCAGAACCAAGTTCTTAACGACCCGTAAAAGCTAAAGATAAATCTCTGTAGTTTTCTCGTGCATGATAATATGATAAAAAACCTGCCTTCGGCAGGTCGGAAGACCAGAACGGTTTGCAAAGTTATGTTAAAAAACCTGTAGTAGACCCTTCTGGTCTAAAATACATATCTGCTTTGAAAAATTTAAGATTCGATCAAATTTTAGAGCCAATTTGTAACAAAAATATATGCTTCGAACCTTTTGTAAGTTTTCATTGAATGGGTCAGTTAGTACCATGCCTCTGCTGCGCTTCTTGGCTCCCTGTAACACCACAAACTATAGCTTCCATACTATACTATTTTCGCGCGTTCGACGTTTCCTTTCAACGCAGTTCATTTACAAATTACGAGCCAAAAAAAAAAGTTCGTCGATAGGGGACGGACGGACGGACGGACAGGATCATCCCAGTAGACCCTTCTGGTCTAAAAGGGAGATTCTGTTCGATGCGATGGTTCGAGATTATATAGAAACAATTGAAGTTCTATAGAGGCGGGGGTCATCTCACAGAGATAACCTGCCTTCGGCAGGTCAGAAGACCAGAATGGTCTGCCAAGTTAGGTTGACAAATACATATCTGCTTCGAACAATTTACAATTCGATCAAATTTTGGAGCCGATTTGTAACAAAAATATATGCTTCGAACCTTTTGTGAGTTTTCATTGAATAGGTCAGTTAGTACCATTCCTCTGCTGCGCTTCTTGGCTTCCTGTAACACTACCAACTATAGCTTCCGTTCTCTACCATTTTCGCGCGTTCGACGTTAGGGGACGGACGGACGGACGGACGGACCTTTCTGGTCTAAAACCTGCCTGACGGCAGCTCGGGAACAGAAAGGCGGTTACAAATACCAGCATATTATGTAGCAAGACTGAGTTAATCATAGGAATTTACATATGACGTATATAAATCAAATCCAATTTAATTAAAGGGATTTACATAATATGACATATAAATACAATCAAATTTAATTAAAGGGATTTACCTATGACGTATATAAATCCAATCAAATTTAATGAAAGGGATTTACATATGACACGTATATAAATCAAATCAATATCAATAAAATCAAAATCACCTTTTGTAAATTCATACTTGTTTCCATGTTTGGACTCAAGTCCACAGAATTGCTCCATTTTCCCTATATTAAATGGTACTAACCTTTGAAACTTTTATTTTAACACGTTTACCTCCCAGGTGGGTGTAATTATTACGTGACGGACAGACGGACAGACAGCCAGACGGACAGACGGTCAGACAGACAGACAGACATGGGCATCCCATAAGACCTTTCTGGTCTAAAAACTTTATATTCGAGGTATTTAAATAACTTGTGAGAGATAAAGCCAAAGGTAGAAGTAAATAGAGTATGAAGTTCGCGCGCTTAGCGTCAGGCGTTAGCTGTACAGCAAGTTTCTTCTTTACTATGAGAAATCCAAGTTAGTATTTCCTTCATAGTTAATTGGCATATGAGGGTTTGGTTAAAGTAAATTCAAAATCAGTTAGGTGATGAAATTAGCTATTAATAGGTATATTAGGTTTGGGCTTAACTTTAGTTGGGTTGGAGTTAGGCGTCGGATTCGCGGTTTAGGCTAGCTAGCGCAAGTAGGCCAAGAGAAAATACATGAACAATCTCTCATGCCTTGACCCTTACCTACCCCCTGTAAGCTCTTTTTTGGTGCTGTTTCGGCAACTAGGATTGGTCTCCTGTTCAGTTCATCTGCTGAGGGTAAAGCCGCAGTCCCACTGAGCCGCAGGGGCCGGTTTTTAGACCAGAAGGGTATTATGGGATGATCCTGTCCGTCCGTCTGTCCGTCCGTCCCCCCTCACGGCTGCGCTTTTTTCAAACGTGTATTGTATATGAACTGAAGTGCGAAGAAAGGTCGAACGAGCGAAATAGTAGAGAACGGAAGCTATAGTAAGTGGAGTTAAAAGGAGCCAACAAGCGCAGGAATAAAACGGTATTAA
>JAQFXY010001244.1:0-11696 GCA_034693865.1 Ceratophysella sigillata | reverse complement strand
GGCGGAACGTGCTCATCGATTGAGGCCACAAATGTAATTCTGGCGAGCAGTGATGATTAGGGCTGAATTGAGAAATGGGCGTGACCTGAGAATCGTCCTAAATGCCCCAGAGCTTTCAGTTGTCCACTCATGTCTTGGCAGAAACCATCCAATTTCTAAGTTATAAAAAGAAATTGAAGAAAGCTTGAATTACGCGCCCACTTTCTACATACTTTCTCATTTCCGCCTTTCACTTTCTCTCCTCGTCCTATTTATTGACTCAGTTTCAGTTCTACGGCTTACTTGTGTCCAGAAATTGGATATCCTTTCTCCTGTGTTCAGTCCCCGGCCAATTTCTCGATTTTTTCGAATTGATCTATTTTTGGCATTTTGCTTTTCTAGATTTGTTTCAGACCAGAAGGTCTTATAGGATGCCCCTGTCCGTCCGTCTGTGTGCCTGTCTCGTTCTACTCTGATTTATATTTATCAACTCGACTAATTGGCTAACGGAAGGAATTCATACGAAGCTACGTATATAAACTGGTAATATTTAGCTCAATATGTATTTAGAAAATATTGAAAACACGGAAGCGTGTTAACTTTTTTTTAAATTTGCTGTATTTTGAAAAAAAATGTCTAAACGTTTTTGTGATTTTATTTCTCTACGGATTTAGGTGTGCACACTCTACACGTTAACTACAGCTACCTTCTGGTCCCGAGATGCCGAAGGCAGGGTTTTTCATGTAACCCCTTTCAAAACGAAATACGAAATTTCAAATTTTATGATTATTGGATAGTGGTGAATTTTTTAGACGATTCTTTTTTTTCTTGAATTACGGCAGTAGGATATTCAGTGAATAATTTCTACCGTCAAACAAATATTGAACGGAAGCTTTGAAGCTCTGCTCGTAGCCGTAGTATTAAGTTTCACACTCAAACCAATTTAATGATTACTATTGGGCTTCTACTACGGCGAAACCGTACAAGATACCGTAGTTTCTATTGAATTACAGCTACTGTCCTACGCAAATATTTACACTACACGGTCCAACTTCTAGGCTCTTTAATTGGCTTCAAGATATCTCGATAGGGTGACAGTACGTACACGAACACAACGAGCAGAAATCCGTATTTGAGGAAATTGCATTCAGCTCTTTTACGAAGAATTGGGCAGAAAATCAGGAAGCGATTTTGCTGAATACTCAGAAGAATACAATTACACGGATTATTGAAATTGTCTTTGACATCAATTTAGGTGACAATATTCTCAATAATAAAGTTCGAATGAATTCATAAATTCGGAAGCGCATATTTTTTATTGAAACATGTATCCTTTTTGTTTAATTGGAATCACGGCTACGTTTTAATTAAAAAACTTTGTAATGTGGAGTGGAGCAGACAATTTAATAAATGAGAAAAAAAGTTTATCGTTAAATGCACGTGGAAGGTCAGAAGCCAGATTGTTACATTTATTCGGGTTCGGGTGAACCAATCAATACCGTTAGACTAGTATATATTGCTTTGGCAATTTGCAGCCCAACTGCTGACCTATAGCAAAGTTGTTCACTTGAAACATCGTAATTGACAGTAGGTACGTGAAGTAAACCCGGAATACGAAATTTGCTTCCGTTCAATAGTGTAAATGTAAATGGTTATTTCGATCTGTCTGAGAAACTCCGTATTTACAGCGTACTCCGCAGTAGAAAATCGTTCAATATTGTATGAAAACAAGTCCTTGTTGTTTTTATGTTTTTGTGAGGGATATCGGAAGGAAGTCCATGTGCAATTGATTCGGATCTGTATTGACCGGATCCGTAATCCATTCCCTCTGCCTGTTATTCACAACAGAGACAAGGAAAACAGAGGTCGATCAATCACTTAAGACTAATCCCATTGTTTTCCTTCTCAACTCCAAAATTCTTATTCGAAGAAAGAAATACGTACTTCAGAATTACTATTGCTTATCCATTTGAGATGATGTCGAGTCCAGAGGCTCCTGAAATGACCCAGCGGAGACCAAACGGAAATAAGTAGAATCTACTTGAGTAATAAGCTAATACTTGGACTTATGGAAAAGATATGGCAGGAGTTCGTGTACGTGTGTGTGTATGTCATAAAAATATGTAATAACTTCCTTCACGCAACGTCCTAGCATCTCTTATTACACGCCTAACGCCCAGCAACTTAACCCTTCTGCCCAATTGACCACTACTCTTAAAAAAGCAAAAAAAAAAAAAAAACTTCTGTTTGCCAAGAAAATGGATAAGTTAAGGTTCAGGGGAAACCTGGGTATCAGGGCTTCGAGGCGCTTTCTCCAAGCATGTTTGGCAAAAGCCCCAAGTACACGACAAAGTAGTTTTAGAAGATTGCATATTTTACGAATTGCAAAAATTTTTGGCAATGTAAAGCACGAATATTTTTTGAATTTTATTTTTAAGGTACAAATTGGTTTAAAAATTGTCCAGGACTTTGGACTTTTAATTTGGTTTTGCAGAATTGATATAGTTCTATATCCGTGTTGAAAGGTGATTGATGCATTGTATAGTGCATTGAACGTTATAGTTCCATAAATAAAATTAACACATATCTGGGAGAAATATCAAAACAGACCGTAAACGTAAATTCCCGTGCTTAACCTAAACTTGAATTACCTACTAAAAGTGTTTTGTAGCAGCTGCTTTGTACTTACAATAAATCCTAAAATATAAAAAATTTACATTATAAAAACTGAAAAAGTATGTTAGGTACGCGTTTTCAAACATTACACGGGAAAGCTGGAGTTCTAGAGATATCGTTTTACAGTTTTCATAAAAATATTACTACAACTGCCTTGGGAATATTATGAATTATGAACCCCAAAACCCTTTGGGCGCGACGCCCCTGTTCCTAGACACAAAATGTGAAAAACCCTTTACCTTATATCAACTTTTCCGGCCTTTCCAGAGTGCTTAATGGTCTAAGCCTTAATCCCATTCAATTTCCGGAAGGTTCACTTACACTGCTAGCAAGAGCTACGTCAACAGGAATGAAAACTAAACTCACTTCCGAGCTACTGACTTAAGTAATCGAAAAGTGCGGATGGAGATCTTCCAATATTCCCGTATCAAAACAAATAATACAAATTACACGAATTGGTCACACACAAACTCTACAAAATATTTACTCTTGTGGAATAATAAACCTAATTTGATTTTCAATATGTTTGAAGCATGAAATACAAAGAGGGCATGGGATCATATGCCGTGGTTTACAAATTCAGGGCACATGTACGTATGAATACTTTATACGCCTGTTTCTACGTCCCGTGGAAAAGAGCAATTTACAAAAGCAATAAACAACTCACCTGGTTTCTGTTTTCACACAAATAGCACCTTGTACCAAGCAGAACCTCAAAGAATAGAAATATCAAAGGTCAAATGACCACAACTTCTTATTATCAACAACTTGAAAGAGAATGAGTTTACTACTGTATTGTTTCAATGACTGAGATCCAGGTTCTGAGTGGAATGACAGATTGCAACTAAACAGAAGCTAGCCGGGTTTTACCCGAGAAGAGATGAATTTCCTTCTCTGGACCATGCGTATGTATGCTCTAGCCGCTCACAACAAAACCATTGCAAAACTTGCTGGTCCTGTAACCGGAACTCAACTTCGAGCCGTTCAAGCATTGCATAATCTGCGGTTTTACAATTAAAACTGGTATTTATTTAGGACTAATACAGCGTTATATACTGTAATCCTGTAACATCTATTATTTATGGAAATATTAAGCAGAGCTACGCTGAAAAAGTTGTTCATCCGTGCTTAAATATTACGGAGAAAGCTTAAATGTACATATTTAGTTATCGAACCTGTTAAGAGACTGAAAGTTTCACAATTTCAAAATAATTCCAATAATTTTACACTAGTAACTTGGCATAAAATATTTTAAGAAATATAGAGGCTTAGATTCGTTTTACTGCAGGTACATTTTTGAAAACACGTTAAATGCGAAAACAATAACCGCGTAATCATTTAAGAACAAGGGTACCTATGTTACGGCCAAATTTTCCGAGCAACAAATTCTTGTTTTAAAATATTTTCTTGTTTATTGTTTTCTTGATTATAACTTATAACATGAAAGCATAATTTTAATGGTTAATTGTAGAGCACCCAAAAGTACTTTTGCAAATGCATACAAAACCATCCATACTGTGTTGATATTATGGGAGAAAACATGACACTGCTGCTGGTTAGAATATCACAAATCACAACCCGACCGGTTTCACCAGATTTGTAAATCTAAACCCGAATAACAAATGTTACACAAATGTCAGTTTTATTTACGAATTCTATAAATCAATTACAACACAATATTGACTGCACCTTTTTACACGACACAGTATTTCGTAATACGAAATTCTTTGCCGATAAATTCTGCATCAACGTAACAAAGTTTCAGTTCTCTAATGCGTCACTATAATCAGTGTACAGTAATGAGTCTTGTCTACATAATAGTTTGGTTTTGGGTTCATTTCATGCAACTAATGCAAACAAATGCTTATCTTCCTGTCATTTTATACGGTTTTAATGATAAGCTTCATGTTCTCCCACCCAACAGCCTTTGACTCTTCTCGTATGACTCCGAAATCCACTTTAGAAGAGATATGGCTAGAGAGCTTCCAAGCACTAAGTACTGACCAAGCCAAAACGTCGACCCAATCTTTGCAATGTCAATATCACTGCAGCACGTGCCACGTGCAGACATCAACCATTTCAGTTTCCTTGTACGGACAATAGACATAATAGAAATTAGGAATTGTTTTGTATTCTTCTCTAATGCCAAGCAATGGTGTTTAAAACCAACATCCTGGATTTAAATTCCAATTATTCAAACGCAAGGCAGCTAGCACGCAGAAAGTCTAATACCAAGCTTGAAATCCCGGACGAAGTGAGGCAGTTGAACTTTGAAACGGAGCGGAAGTACTGGAGACGAAATCTAAAATTTACGCTCTGTCCGCTTCTTTTATGTGGAATACCCATCTACCTTTTCTTTATTAGCGACAAGCCTCGCGGTAAGCAATAATTAATAAATTGTATCTAGCAAATTTGCATAATTGGAATTAGGCTTGCCGCGGTACGGTTCGGTCCGGTTCCGGCATCTAAAGTAGGATGAACTGAAACAAATTGTATTATCGTGCCTTTTCTTCTGATGATAAAAAAGCTTACGGTTCCGGTTCGGTTCTGTATAGAACCGGAATCGAACCGTAAGCCACGGTTCCAAAAATTTGGAACCGGAACCGGTACCGAACTGTAACTACGGTTCGGTTCCGGTTCTGACCCGAACCGCGGCAAGCCTAATTGGAATACACTATTTTCAGATTACGTTAACAAGCGCCGAGCCACGTCATTTCAACAATGGATGTCTTTTATTCTAAGAACATCAAGACACAGCCCAGTTATCGCGGTTGTAAACATGTTCTACCTGGTGATCGCATTCTGTGTCAATCTGATTTTCCTGCTATCAATCTGGACGGCTTTCTACGCTCTCATTGTACTGGGTGAGTTTCAGCACAGAGCTCTGCTCTCAATTATTGACGCGCTGCGGAGAATTCTTGTTCTGGTGGCTGTGAACGGAATCTGGATCTACGGCTACAGACTCCGGAGCTTCGTCTCCGACCTGGACACTTTCCAGCCTCCGCTTCCGCTTCCATTTAAGCCCCTGCCCTTTACCAGACTCCGACTGGGTCTACTCTACGCCTTAATTGCCGCCATCCACGTTCTGCACGGATTCATGTTCTTCACGCAGCGGGTCCCAGGAAGAGATGTTGAAGACTGGTACTATGTCAAGAGCTGGCTCAAGTACGTTCAGAATCCACTTCTGGCCAGCATCTACTTCCCCATCTACGCCAACTTAGCCTGGACTTTACGGCGACACTGCATTGTTCTCAGGCTCTACCTAAGCACATCCACCTCCTCTTCTGAAATTGAACAGTAATTATTACGAATGTCCTAAAGTATAACGACCATTTTGTTGTCATGTCTATGGAATCCCGGTCCTAATGCCGAGAGACCCAATGCCGAGGGGACCTAATGCCGATGATCCTAATGCCGTGGGGACATTATGCCGGCTGAATAAAATAGTATAAGGACCCAACGCCGTTGTTAATGTTTAGCATAGTTCGGAATGAACAAATTGGAATGAAGAGTTAGAAAATATATACGATAAGTATACAGCTAAGCAAAAGCCAATAGACCAGACCCCTTGAATTATGCATAAGCTAAGCTAGTGGTTTAAATCACATGCGAAAAATAAAAAAGCAAAGGTTAAAAACTTACAAACAAACCAAACGTTCACATCCTGCAAAGCACATTGAATATCCTCTCCTTCTCATCGCTAGCTGTGAGTCATGTTAAGTTTCTTAGCAACAGGCTTCATAGACCGTGGCTAGAAACTTGCTATCTTTTGCGCATGTAATTTGATGCTAATAAGCATAATTCCTGTGCAATTTAGCAGTAAGTAAGTACTATCCCTTCACTGTGAATTGGCAACTTATATAATTAGTGAACCGTGTGATATTCTACATCGGCTGAATAACTTTGGATCTCAAATCTAAAAGTTCTGTCTGCAAGCTAGCATATATGTATTTACATTTGCGTAGAGTAGAGACTAAATTATTTAAAAATCAAATGAAGCATATAGTTACATTAGGAAGAATGTGCAACGGCATTCGGTCCTCCGCGTATTACAATTGCAACGGCATTGTGTCCACACGGCATTAGGTCCCAACGGCATTGGGTTCCACGGCATTAGGACCTCGAACCATGTCTATGTCTATGTGTATGAGGCTTTTTATTCGTCTTCTGATTGGCTCTGCTGACTATTCTAATTTTTACCGGTAAAGCACCGAAATCTAAACAAGTACAATTAGCCCTAAAACCGTTGCAAATTGTGGCTCTTATTGTTCATTAAATCCAAGTTCTTTGGCTGGTTTTGAGTGTTGTAAAAAGTGTTGTTCACGTTAATAGCGTAAGTGGTAGTGGTGTAGTAGTGTAGGTAGTGGTTTTCAGATATGTGCCCTAGCTCAATGTTACATAATCGTGTGGTGTAAGTTTGACCCGCTCATCTGCATGAACAAATTAACAGATGTAAAATTGGCGTACGTCGTTCTTTAGCTGTGATTCCAGATAACTTTATTTTCCAATTCAGCTTTGATAATGAGGATTGAAATATCAAGCTTACTGTTTCAGCAATTGCTGGAAATCAGCGACACTTTTCTGTGGGTCTTATCTCAAATCAACAGATAACTGATACGTTTGTTGTGTAGAATGCCGCTCTCCTTCACTCTAGGTCAAACCGTTGACCCGGACGATGGAATTCAATGTCACTTTTTTATGGATCTTAAATCAACATATAACTGATACGTTTGTTCTGTAAAATTTTCATGCTCCGCCGTCACTCTACGTCAAACCGTTGACCTGGGCGATAGACTGCAACTTTTATATGGATCTTAAATCAACATACAACTGATACGTTTGTTCTGTAGAATGCCCGCTCTCCGCCGTCACGCCAAGTCAAACCGTTGACCCGGGCGAGCGGAACAAACATACACCATGCCGTGACATAAGACGCAATCTCAAACAAATACCGTCCTCTTAAATACTGCATTCTGTCAAATCTTACTTTTTATTTCTTGCCTAGTTCTCCGGACCATGTTCTACCTGCCTTCAAGCATTGTTTCAAGGAACTAAGTACCGCCTTCCAGGGCCTCACCGCCATGTTTGGGGCCTATTTCTCCTGGGCCATTGTGGTTCTCCTGATCTCCATGTCGGAAGAAATGGCGGATTTTGGCTATTTGATTCTAAACACGACGAGTGGTATTTCAGAAACAGATATAAGCGTATTCTGGACTCCGATTCGCGTCCGGGCTTTCATGACGCTTCTTCTCGTCGTGTCCCTCAAGATCGGCCTCGTCGTTTACATTGTGGGAGTGGGACGCACGACGAACGGGGAGATCAAGTACCTCCTTGTCGCTCTGAACGATTTCATGGCATCGACAGCCAAGGACCTGCCTATGGAAACATACCAGAAAGTAAGTTCCAAGCTTTGCCTTTGCGCATTGGTAAAACGAGGTTGATTCTGCCGATAAGCAGCACTATATGATTATTTAGCATTTATTGGTAATTGTTTCTTATTCTGTCCCAGTTTCGGCTTCTGAAGTACTACGTGGAGTCACGACTAGAAACTGGAGCCAAAGCAAGTCTGCTCCAGCTGCCTGCCACGCAGGCTCTGTCCCAAATGTCCCGCTCCAACTTGAACACTTTCCTCATCGCCTTCACGCAGTTCTCACTATTATTGACCGTTACACTCCAGAGCGAAAATGGGGACGGCAACTCGGGATTCTTCAATGCGCTAATTTCTCGCGCAACACATGCGGGAGCCAAATTAATTAATATATCTAGTGAATAGCGGTTGTGCGAAGATCATGTCATGGTCATGAGTAAAGCATGAAAGGTCGTGTGCCACAAGAAAGCTTTTTAGTTTGTTTTATATAGTATATTGTACTTACCTAAAATCTCGAAATCTTATAATTGATCAAAAGCTCGAATAAACATTAATATTACTTCAACTTGTTAATTGGCTTAAAAATCACGTGTCCTTCCAGTAATGCAAAGCAAATGAGTTCATCCCATTTCGTGCACAAAGTTTGCTTGGCGTAGGTTTTTCGAGCATTAATTCATTTTCACGTCATACGATTATTATGGACGTGGTTAAGTGATTACAACAAATAAAAAACGAAACTAGATTTGTGAGCATTTCTCGGCCAGAATTTTTGTTCACCAATCACGCAATATTTATTCCAGTTAAACTGCATACATATCTATATAAGGTATACTCGAAACTGCAATCAAACTATAATATTATCTACTAAAACGTTCAACTATACAAAAACACAGTTTTGAGTAATCTGGACACTCAAACAACTAAGCTTCATAGTAAAAATATACCCTGGTAAAAATGCAGAAATTACAAAATTAAACTCTCAAGTATTAAATATTTAGAAATCCCAATTGCAGGCAACTCGGGCTGAAAATACCAAGCTCACTTGTGATGCTTTATCTTGTCCTAACAACAAGCTTCCAACACCAGTGGTAAGTATGTGTGGATCTGATTGGAATTTTGTTGAACGTTAAACTTAATTGCATAGGTGAACAAGCAGCCTTCCTCCTGTCATCCTTTCAAAAAGTGTTTATTCAAAGTTCAACTTTAGTAGATTTGTAACGTGGCTAAACTCCATGCCTTTTATCTAATCTATTGGTATATTGTATATCGTAATCTTTTCCCATCGAAAATGGCATATTATTTGAGTTTAAGTCAAACAAAATAAAGGGAATGGGGGATATTAGTGAATGAGCCACAACAAGATAACATTGATACCTTAGCTTGTTCGCTAAAAATCGCAATCGCTAAAAATCGCAATCTTGAAAATAAGCGAAGTTTTCAGGAATTTTTAACGTAGGAACTATTCATAGAATCCTCTTCGGATCCGTTTAACAGTTACAGTTTACAGTATTTTAAACTATACATGTATTACAATATCTATGCAGCATATACAAATACAACGTGACAACGAATGTGGGAAGGGTGGCGACGAAGAATGTTTATGCAAAGTAAATAGGTAAATAAATTTAGATCATACATAAGTACATTCTCAGTTATACATACATTAACTTAAGGCACATTACTTTCAATAGGACGCATGTAAAATTTTAAGCAAAGTAGTAATGAGTAAGGTTTTATTTAGAGGCATAACATTAGCATAATAGCATAATATTATTTGCTGTCTAGTACAGCCACATTATTACAGTTGCATGCCACCTTTTAAGTACACAAACTTTTGGCTTGGCTTTTGCTGCTCCGGTTTCTTCGGATTGGGCTTGTCCAGTGTAGCGGCTTTAGTCTTCTCCAATGCGGCCTTCTTTTTGGCTTTAGTGGGTTCACTCACAGCAGGAAAGCTATGTTTTGCAGCCGCTGTCCCAACCCTGGCCTTCCTCGCTGCATTGCGCTCTTCGGCCTTAGCCTCTCGCTTCAGCTCTGCAGCTACTTGTTCAGCATATGTTCCTAATCAAATAAACATAACTTCATTAGAAAAACCAATTTATAAATATATTCAAATCATATATTATCTATTGTAAAGTACTTACTGTAAACAACTGGTGCAAATGCACAGTTTAGTCGATGACTGGTGAAGTTTGCTCTGTGCGACATGACCACACCGCAATGGCAAACCTTGCACCCAAGTCGAGTTTTTTTATTAAAGCTTTGATGCTTTCGTTTTTCCAAAAATGTTGTGAACCGCTTTCCGCAATGGCATCTCACGCAATCCAGTTTCTTGTGGACGTTAAGCTCAGTCTCCGTCTCGAAAGGAAGCTTGCCGCAGTGGCAGCAAAAGCAATTTTCTCTATGTTCGTTGAGCGCTTTCTTGCTCTGTAAATTATAGAAAAAATAACAATAAATCAATCTACAAACAAAACCTTGAAAAGTTTTTAAAATATATGTTGCTAAAATGTACAATTTAAAGTTTAGATTCTTACCGAGAACGTTTTACCGCAGACGCAAATAAGACAATCTGCGAAGTGGGCCTTTGAAGGCGGTTCCCCGTCGAGGTAGCATCCACAGAAGTTGCGGAAGTAAACGGATGGTTGGTGCTCATTTTCCAAATGGGGACCGGTAACCTGCCTATGCATTTCCTTTGAGCAAATCAGGCATTTGACCCACTTAAGGTCATAGGCTTCATACCCTAGCTCCTCCGCTTTTAGATCCACCAACTCTGCATTAAATTTTTAAAAAATGTTTTTAAATTTTAATAGCTTTGCTTGCGTTTAATTTAGCTAGAAATACTATTATAAACATTACCAGCCATTGGTTTTGTCACTGCGAGTGCTCCTGTGATTTTTCCTTCGGAATGTAACAAGTAAGTGACTCTCCCGTCAGACATAAATCTCTCTCTAAGCTTCTCTTGATGGTAGCGACCAACAAGTTCCGCTTCGCTGACAAATGAATCCCTAAAACACAAATATAATTACGTTGGTTAAGGTTTTTTTAAAATGCGCCTAAATCATTAAATAAAATCAGGGTGCGATTTTTATATATTTGAAACTCACTCCCATGACACTAGGTAATGAGAATCGGTATCTCGGGTCCCGTTGACAGGTGTGAATACTGCATAGGCCCCATTTACACCCCAATCCTCACTGTCCAGCTCCTGTAATCATTTTAAAATATATATATTTGTCGGTAAAACGTACCTATATACCATAAAACGCAAAAATATGATCCCAGGCGCGCGTTTACAATTCAAAGTGTACAGGACAAGAGCCCAATCAAGAGAAAGTCAAGCACAATCCGCAACACGCCAGACATATAGGCATTATATGTAGTATAACAGTACAGTGGATTTGTTTGCATATTTACGGGTTTTAGCGCATATTGCATGTTTTAATACTGTATGCCGAGCATATTTTCCTTATTTGGTACATATTAACTGCATGTTTATCAGCTTTCAGACATATTTAGCTCAAAAATGCAAGTTCCAAGGTATCAGTCCTAAACTTCATGGCAAAACCGGGCAACTTCCGAATGAATTGCAATAACCGCCTAGTCTGTTAGCAAGTTTTAAGTTCGCTCCGTAACTATAATCTATAATACATGTAAAACGATCCTTCAGCGTGTAGGA
>JAQFXY010001243.1:0-11697 GCA_034693865.1 Ceratophysella sigillata | reverse complement strand
GAGAATTACTCGAGTTATCATGTACACGGACAATCATTTTCTCAAAGTCGGTAGTCATTATATAGTGGTTGATATTACTGACTTTTTTTTTGCAAAAACGATCCAGGTCGGCCCGCGAAGTGTATTTTTACCGTTCAACCTCATGCTGTAAGTCATAATGTTACATACAGTTAGCTTGGGTTAGGTGATAGGTTAGATACTACACGGTCATTGTTTTGGATTGGATTTTACTATGTATTTATAAAACTTTGAAATCCTGATGTGGAAATATTCTGTCCAACACATGACATAACCCGCAATGTTGCTGAGGCCTCGGACTCAAAATAACGGCTTCGACGTTTTATAATGTATGGCGCTAGAATACGCTTAATTCGAAATTAGCCATCAATAATTCTGCAGTTATGAATTATAAAAAACATTTTGCGAAGTTTTTTATCTTAAGCACATGTTCACATCGATATTTAACTCAGTGCGTAGTGATATCAATTCGCGACAAGTAAACATACGATAGCATGCCGCTCTTTGTCTATCTTAATACGAGTAAGTTGGCTGATTTAGTTAAATACATAGATGGCCTATGCGAGCTAGCTACTCCTTTCCTGCTGATTTTTCAACATCTGCATATAATGCCGACACCCACTCTCCCTATAAGACGTTATATAACTTAAACAATTCCCTGCTTTGCGGGCTCTGGGGAACTTCATGAAAATTCACTCAAAAAAGTAAAAAAAACAAAAAGGCTGTAGTTTTCCAAACTTTCTTTAACTAAATTGCTGGTTGAATGCGTTTTTCGTTCCATATTAAAACTTGGTGCACTCGTTATCGGAAGCATGAACATATCATGTATCAGTCCCATTCCAATCTAGGATTGTAAAGTAGAATTTCCAGTCATTAATGACTAATAAATTGTTTCTGGTTGAAGCAAAGAACTTTTATTCCGTACCAAGTGGCTCGATTGTTGAGCCTCGTTCAATTACGAGGAGCTAAAGGTAAATAATTGAGCCAATGTCTGAATAATGAAGGAAAGGGATAAGCGAGGCTCTTTTAATGTATTTGCAATGCATGGGATTTATGTAAGAACCCACGGACCCCGCTCGCATGCTCCCCGTCCGTTATGAATTGTCCTATTTTCCCTTTGAAATTAACCACCCTTCAAATTGACGTCTTA
This sequence comes from Ceratophysella sigillata, assembly GCA_034693865.1. Lineage (NCBI taxonomy): Eukaryota > Metazoa > Arthropoda > Collembola > Poduromorpha > Hypogastruridae > Ceratophysella > Ceratophysella sigillata. The sequence goes on along the minus strand of JAQFXY010001243.1, from coordinate 10,529 downwards.
CACCGCCTCCATACCCACTTCCCCATACCTGTCCAATGAAGAAAAAAACATTTTATTAGTTTCTCCTTAAAATATTAACTGTCAGGCATAGTTCTGGAGAGACAAGTGGGAAGAAATAGAAAATTCAGAAGTAAGTTGAAAAACGGTGAAATCAGCTGAGAAAGGGATGATTCTGGGAGAAAGTATTCATCTATTCCAAGTCCATTCATATTACATGTCCATGATGTCTCTCTTGGTCTGGTTTCCTGGAAAAGGCGGGAAGCCAGAAGATGATCCTGATCCGCCTGTCTAAATTTTTTAGCTTGGCACTTACTTCCATATTTATAAAAGATTTGGGCCTTTTTCGGCCCAGATCCCGACTAACCTCCCGCCCAGCTCCCATGCTCATTTGAAAGGAAACATTTAAACTAGATATTTAATGGAGAGTGGAAGTGGAGGGCTAGGAGGAAATACCTTCGGGTCTTTTGCGTGTAATAAATAACCCATTTCAAAAGGCCCGTGTCTCTCTCCGGCTCCTCTCAAGGAAACGGACGTCGGGGTTCTGTTCTGATCTTCCGCGAATCTAAACTGACTCGGCCTGTTGGGGCCAAGTCATCTTTCATATTGACATTTAAAATTTATAATTCTTTTCTTCCTTTTTTCCCAGCTCCAGCCCAGGCAGGCCAAGGCAGTGAAGATGAAGAGCCCAGAACTGGCTTCTCCGCTCCCTTTTTTAAATTGAGAAAGTGTGGAGCAGAGAAAAGTAGAAAAAATCCTCGGGTAGATCCGCCTACTTGGGGTTGAAAATAAAGAAAAAAAGGCATCAAGTGAATTTTTCATTGCTCCTGGGGTTCATTAGTTGATTTCTCTACAGGTTTCCCATCTTTATATGCATTGTAATGGATTGTCTTGGAAATAGAATAGTTTCTCAACACATAGACACCTACTTTAGTGAAGAAACTTCATGCTCTTAGCTCTGCACGCCGAAAATATTCCCTACAAAAAGTTCCCCGTGAGAAAATTCCCCGATAAAGTTGCCTTGAAAGTTTGGCCTTGTTGCCCTTGTCCAAAAACTGTAAATTCTGGTCAGGTTACGTACGTTCATTCATGGTAGATGCATGGGTAAGTTTATGCTCGTCACAATAGATGGAATATGGAATAGTGAATATTCGTTGTGTGCACGCCACTGGAGGCGCTGCTGTCTGAAGCGACACAGTCCCGTGCAAACATGTGGGGTGAATATTTTTTGAGTTTCTCCTAGGTACGAAAAGAACCAAGCCTGTAAAATAATGGAAAATCGGCCTTTTTGAAACTTTAATTGAACAGTTCCAGAATTTTTTCAAAAATCGATTCGATATGCAATTCTTAGTAGAATTTGCTGTAGATTTTGAATATCCCATTTAGAAATTTTTAACTTTGCTCGTTTAGCCATAACTGAGGAGTGAACAGTTCCCTAGTTTTAGATAGGGGAAACCGTGTAGTGACGTCATGGAAAAAAACGAGTAACCTCGTCTGCACACAACGTATAGGTTAGGTTTGTTGCAATTATTTTAACCGGGGAAACGTAGTCGATTGAACATTTACACAGCAAACACTTTTGCAGGGTACTTTCTCCCAGTGAGCTGTTTCGTAGAAGCAAAATGAAGAAAAAAGAAATGAGACTACGCCGTGGTAATAAAATATATACAAAAAGGGGTTAGTTGCCTATTAAAGCCCACCCTGAAGGAAGCACGCGTTTTCATTTATTATGTTTTTCCGGTTTCCGAGCCTAAAAACGTGCAGAAGGTGGTTGAGGAGTCTTTTCCAGGCTTGCTTTTCAATTATTTCGCTTACTAAACTGTTGATTTTGGGTCATGGTCTGAATGGATTAATTTTTATTGAGAATTGGTAATGTTTTGTTAAATGTTTTGCAATACTAGTCTGCGGCTAACTTCTCGGCGACCTGTTCATAATGAAATCACGAAACCCGGTGTCAAACTATGGAAATTTCATACAGGCTTTAAAAATTACACAGCCTAGCCGTTTTCGTTTATCAGGATTTTGTACGATACAGTGCGTAGCACATGTAAAAAAATTCTAGTTTTTAACTGACGTTCACTAGATGCATGTTTCAGAATTTTAAAATAATATTTGGACTTACTCGAAATTTTGCAGAGCAATATCATAATATCATATATGGGCAATTAAAAATAGTCATTGTATATAACTACAATTTATACGAAGTGCTTACATAATTAGCACAGCCCAAACGTGGCATTAGTCCACCGTTCCTGATATCCTTAACACACTCTATTATTTGAGTCAGGTGCATAAACATGACGTTCTTTGTAATGTAGCATGTAACCCATTCCTCCTTTTGAACCGGAAAACGTTGCGTTGTTACTTGACAAAAATGAAACTCCAGGTGGTTCTATTATCCTTAAACCGACGGCCTATTCAGCAAGCATAATGAAACTACCCTAAATACTCTCAATGACTATTCATAAACCACTTCAGGTCTCTCCGTGCCAAACAGATACGCTAATACGCTCTGAACTCTGAACTAACCCTGTCCCACTGAATTCGAGCTTGAATTATTGAAACGAGTGACTTTCTGAAGGATTATTGTGGGATATTTTCAGTTGTAACTATTGAATGGATTAGATCATGAGTTGGCTAAGTAAGCCACTATTGTTTCCAGTGAGCAGTCTTAAGCCTGTGGATGATTTTTATTCAGTCCACCCTCAAGTGATTTGATTTTAAGACGCAAGCTTCTTATGAATCTGCTGAATACATCAAAATGTATCTACACATGAATACCTAGTTACATATATGATCATTGATCATCATCATTTGACACGTTCTCCTCAACCTGTGAAGAAAAATACATAGTTTTTAGTATGTGTTGAACTGAATTAATCTTCATATACTCTGAAGTACTCTGAAGAACACTCGCTCATACCCGGAGATATATTTAAGCATACTGACGTAGCTAGACTAAAGCTTTTCAAACCAAACCATAGTAGTTAGTTGAAAAAGTGTTTAAATACCTTGCTAAATTAATGCAGTCAATTTTAGACCTGCATCATACAAATAGTTCCGATTTCCGATGAAGTCTGCTGTTTAGTATTTCAGTTTTCAAAAATTGTGTAATAATTTTCACTCATTTAGCAGATTTTAACTGATTTTACTAAGTATCAATTCTGAAAATGGCAAGTTCGGCTGGGAATCTTGTTCCGTCGTAAATATTTAAAAAAGCAAATGATACATATGCGTTTGCATGAATTCGTTTGGCATGTCCAAAATAGCGCATATGCTATTTGCCTGTACCATATAGTACGACATGACAGTTTAAAAATGTTCCAGAAAGTTTTTTTTGGGTTAAGCACCATAAGCCCAAGGCGAAGGCTCAAGAACTTGATACCCTCAAAATTCTCTTGAGATTATAATTTATTTCTTGATTTCCCAAAATATCTGTCATTGGCAGCGAGATTGAATGGTTGAATTTCAAATATAAAATACCAGCAATGGTCATACATCGTGAATTAAACTGTTGAATAGCTATAATTGATTAAATCCTATGCTGTAATTCTCTAAACTGAGAGTAGAGGCTGTGATAAAACGATTGCATTCCATTGTTTACTTGTTTGGCACGGTATAACAAAGAATCCGAGAATTCGGATTAAAAAATAATGTATGAGCCAAGGGTTGTGCTTGTGGTTGTGTAAGCAGAGGGCAAAACAAGGCGGAAATCCGTTAAATTAGGCAGAAGGGTCGGTGGTAGTCCTGCATTCTGTTTTCTGTTTGGAGACACGACACAGGTGACGGTCAATTGGATGAGAAAAGAGATGCTCGCGGGTTAGACTCCAGGCTCAAATCGTGTCAGGAAGTGAAAATAGAAAAAAAAAAATCTACTCCTTATCAAAAATTAACGTGTAAGCAGGGGTGGAAACAGAAAATAGCATGAGAACTTGAAGGTACTTTTGCCATTTAAGTCGACCGAAATCAGGGACAACTTGTATCGACCAAAAGTGAATTACAAGGGACCTGGTTGAGTAAGTGAATTAGAACAAAGTGTCATTTTCCCAACTAGAGAATAAAAGCCTATATTAATCTCCGCATATTTTGAGATTTTATGACTCTTCTAATTTATTCATGGCATGTTTGTGTGGATTTTCTGAGTGAGCAGCAGAGGGAAAGGGTCTGGAGAATAATCAGTCCGTTTTGAGTCACTAATAAAAGTGGGAACCACAATAGAGTCCACAAGTCGGGAAGCGGACAATGGAGAAAAAGAGATAAATGGTCCGACTCTCCTTTGATGCCTTTTCAGAACATAAATGTCAGTCTTTCACGCAAAGTAGTACTAAAAGGGATATATTATGGAACCTATGTATGTAGTATCCAGTCTGGATTCAGATATTTAAAACACGACTTAGTACTCGCTTATCGTTTCTCAGGGAAAGTTTCGTTGAATGCGCAAACAAACCTTACATCTAAGTGTTTACGAAGAAAACTGTAATTTATTCTCTGGTCATATGTCATCCTAGAGTATGACGAGCTTATTCAATAAGTATTTCTATCGGTACATCTGTGTATCTGAGGCTTTTTTTCGTATCCTGACTTCCTATGACAGTTTCACTGACTTCGCCTTGACGTCAGCAATGAGAGATGTTGTATTTAAATAGTAAATGTAATTTTAACCGTTATTTGAGTCCCTAAACAGAATCCACAACTCACAATGTTTACCTATAACGAGCTCATGGATTTTGTGGTGTTTGCGTGCTTGTAGGCATACATATTTATTGCTATTCAGATTTTTGATTCTGTATCTGATCGCGAATTCTGAATTCAGTATTTACGGGCTCAAAAAGCAAAATACTTTGTGTATTTAAGTACAAGTTGTAAACACCTGAGCTACACTGTTAAGTGCTGGGCACTGTTGCATTAGCTGCTTGTCTAGGCTGTAATGAGATGGTTACCACTGATTGTGCATTGACCAGTCGCTTTTACTACACCGAAAAGTTAGGAGACACACTTGATTTGCGTGTTGGACAGTATTCCGGATTGGTGAATGTATAAATCGCAGTTGCGGTTTTGAGTCATTCATTGCAGGCGAAGACGACCGGTAGATCAATGTGGAAAATCTTACCAAGCTCGATATACAGTAACTTTTGGCTTATATTATTAAATGAACTAAATTAAATTATATGAAATACTAGTCCCAATTACCTAAGCAATCGTAGAATATAACAATTTGTGTCAAACACCATTTGCGTAATTCTAAATATAAAAGCAAAGTAGGCAAGTAATTATTCGCTCAAGGAACGTTGTTATCTTTGGGATTAATTTATACTTATATTTCGTGGAATCAGTTATTAAAGGCATTAATACATAAGATATTCACATTTTTGGACCCACCATTATTATTTTATGTTATATTAGGGTTAAATATGGCAATACTATGCTCATTTAGCTTACGTTGGTTTAGGTCAAATACCTAAATGTATTTGCTTGTATGTGGCTCAATTGATACAGGACCAAGTTTTCAATTTTGCTAAAACACTAACTTTAAAGTAGGTAAGCGATTGTTGTGTAGGTAATTTTGTATATATATTTTGTACATGGTACAAATCTTGAAAATCGCTCATGTCCTTGGTTGTGTCTCGGACCAATATACTGACTTGGTAATATCCGCTGAACGGAGCGTAGGTTAACATTCGGAATCTGACTTTTGAGCCTGCAGAAAAGGATAATAATCGGAGGACTACATGGGATCCCATTGAGCGGACATGTAAGTTGTAATGCGAGACTGGGGTAAGGCTCAAGTCTGGAGTCAGGACGAGGCAAGTATCCATATCCATGTAAAGAAAGGGAAAAAAGTCATTCTTGCTCCCCATTCTCAGTAAGTGTGTAAGTATAATAACATGAGGTAGACACTAAACATGAATCCCAATATTTGGGCCTATAGCTTCCGTCTATTTAATCTAATACAGAGAAAATAAATCCCCATTTACGCTGACAGAGTTAGAGGTTTAGGTCTAATTTGTGAGCTCAAATTGTCAGTTGGCATGGTAGAGAAATATCCCCTCAAAATAAATAAAAATAAAACCCGGCTCGCTACACTCGCTTCCCAAATGATTCTGGCCTTCTGGGCTGAGCAAGGGCCTGAGCTGAGACAAGTACTAGAACACAATAGGTGATAGGATGGTGGTGATGGTGAAGCGGCAGAAAAGGACATTTCTCCGCCTTTCCTTCCTTTCTTATTGAGAAAGGAGCAGAAAGGGAGTGGGCATGGCCTTCCGCTGGACAGGCTCCACTGTAGGGAAACAAATTGCCACACCAAATTGACTTTCTCCGTAGCTCATCTCCACTCGCCTCCTTCTCCAATTCCACTGAGAAAAACAATAGTTTGAGGTCAAAGGAGGCCGAAAAATTGGAATTATTTCCTACTGCACAGGCTTCCCGCTCATTATCTTAGTACATAACAGCAACATGCAATCTAATCCTTCGTACAAAATTTCAAAATTCAAATCATTACGTTTTTGGAGTTAATTGAAATTAGTAAGGATATTCGTTTTTGACAGACTCAATCCTCGAATAGTTGTAAATAATAATTTAATTTGCGCTTCTCAACCGCTCGCTGTGTTCTTTCTTGGTAATTTTAAGTGCACCTGGAATAGGATGATAATAATTTCATGGTTACTGACACTGGTTATTAAAAAATGTCTTAATATTATTACTGCAGTGGACAAATACATGTATGTATGAATGTTCGTCCTGCATGAAGTCTTTGCATGAAGTACCTGCAAAGGATTCATCCATTCAATGCGACATTTTATTAAAATTATAGTACCGATTTCAAGATCCAAATATTAAATATATCTTGCAAAAGCTTAACTTGACTTTAAATTGGTCATGATTCTTTCCACAATAGGCATGTGGTCCAAAATGCAATGCTCTACTAAGAAATATTTGAGTTCAATTAATTTGGGATACGTTGCCTTTGTTATCTAGAACAGTCAGTAATTACAACAAACAAGATAGCACCAGCATTCCCAGCTTTTGGTTACTTCAATTGTAAATACACTTTAGACCACAGTATTTCGTGATCATTGAATTAAAATAAAAATCTGCGAGCAAGCCCGATAATGGGACCATGTTAGGATTGAGGAAGCGTGAGTTTATCCAACTGGAATTGTCGTGTAACGAGAGAGGAAGGGAGTTCGTATCGTCATAAACCCAAATGTCTTTCTAATCAACTCAACTGCCGACTTCCATCTTCGGACCCGTTTTATTCTTTCTCCTTGCAATTGCAACTCCTTGGCTTGGCAGAGATATTAGAGTCCGACTCGACGTCCTGCTCGAGAAGGGAGCAGCAGTGGAAGTAACTGAAAAACTCCTGTCATAGACCTCATCTCACGGGATATTCAGGAATGTTTATTATTTCCAGTGCTTGGATGAGCCGAGAGCGAGAAGCGGTTGTTTGGAGGGAAATAGTGTTTTGAGGCGTATATTTAGGACGGGATTTGCATAGGCTCTCAGACACACTACTATTTATGTGATAGATTGTTGTGTACGGAGTGAAGGAAACGGCTGGAAAAGTGAGGAAAAAAATACTGAGCCCTTCCATCACCATTTCTCTGTCAAAGTGAGAGTGTGACACATGAACCCTGGGGAAATTGTTCTAACAATAAAAAGAAGGGATGTATAAATACTTGGCATACTCTCCGGTCTACAAATTTATATGCATATTAGTATGACAGGGCTCCATAGACTTCCTTTGCCCAGCCAGCCTCTCATCCCATTAGGAGCAATAGCTCCAATCTTTTATATTCTTCCCTCATTTGATTGCCCTTCCGTTAAGTATTTCCCCACTCCCAACGCTCACCAAGCCACCATGCTAACCAGCTACATTGAACTTAATGTTTCATGGTAAAATTACAATGTAAAACTAAAATTGCATTGCAGCAAGCTAAAGCAATTTTCATATTCAGGAATGCATGCAAGGTTTTTAGTGCAACGGAATCCGTTGTGAAAGTACAAGAGTTTTCACTCCGAAAAGCAGTAAAATGCTTTGAGTAGAGCAAATGTCGAATTAAAAATTCAATTAAAATTTCATACAAATTAAATTATGGCTGATACTTTATACGCACAAAAGCCAATAGCTTGCGACTGGTTTTTTGTTTAAATTAATTTGGTAGATTTTGAGCCTATGGGAAGCACCTGTGCTGTGTTGGATATTCATGTTCTATTTTGGAGCACATATGTATTATATTTATATTCATTAGAGTCAAGTTAAGCCGGTTCAATCAGCGTGAAAGTAATATTTGTCTATTGTTGGGATTTCTGCTTGTCATGTCATGCCTTGATTACTATAAGTACTCGGCTGAGCGTGTTCTCACTTCAGTGCGATACCTGCTCGAAGATATTAGGGTAATGAAAAGGTGGGCTCAGAATCCAATGAGTTGCTAAAAAAGATGAAAGAGTTGGGAAAAAGTGGGAAGAGGGCAGGGAAAACTCCGAGTCATCAAGACCCGAACCAATCCATTATTAATCAGCCCAACGACTTTGAAATTAAAAGCCAGGAACACAATACAGTAGTGCCCGCTTGTTCCAAACAAGAAATCCGAGTTATGAAACCTGCCGCCGGCAGCCCTGAACCAAAAGGCTAAATCCAGTTATACCCGGAAACTGTCATGTCCCTTGATGGGTCTTCGAAAAAGTTACCTGCGGAAAAGTACCAAATCGAGAAACACTCGAAAAAATTATCCCGGGAAAGCTTCCTCAAATGTAGTTGTTTGATTAAAATATTTTTGGTAAACGTAACCTAACTTTAATATTAGAAATTAAATCCAATGGCACGATATTTTAACCTAGCCGAACCTGACTGAACGTAGCCATTAGCCATAGAGGATAATTTACAGTTTGGGGTCAAATGGTAAAATGAGAGCTTCTTCTGGGAAATGTTTCGGTGCAGCATTTTCTAGGAAGCTTTTCAATGAGAATTTTTGCAGTCCTGTGAGTTTTATACTTTTTGTCTGCTTGGCGGTTTTCTTTCGCAAAATATCGAAATATTCGCTGAGTATAAGCAAAATGCCGCATCAAGCTAAGCCAAGTTTTCAGCAAGTAATTGCGATGAATAGCGTGTGGCAAACAGACGGATAGACGGAAACACACGATAATCCCATAAGACCATGCTGAGCCAGAATAGGTTATGTAGGTAACTAACGTTGTGTACAGAAAGAAAACAATGACCGGAAATGAGATGAAATAATCAGTTAAAGTGAGCTTTGTTGTGAAAGCAAAAATCCATATTTCCACAATTGTCAATTGAATTGCATGCGGAGCGGTCGGAATTATTTTTGAATTGATGGGAAAAGTGGGGACGAAGGGCGGCGTTGGGTGAATGCTGAAGCGTAGACGGGGTAAAAAATCAGAACAAAGAAACACGAGATGCTAAATGGAATATGATGTTCTACTCCTGACACCTTCTTGACCTGTCACAAGGCGAGAGCGGCGGAAATTGTGGGCACGCGGCCGGACACGCGGCTGCACGTGCAGCTCCACTTTTGATTATAATTACGAGATTTGATAAATCTCCAAATTGACATGTTAGAGTTAGCCAGAGGCGTGTGACAAGGAGTTCAGGCTGCTTGTCAAGGCTTAAAAACCCGTTTTTCCACTCTCAGTCCGTATTTCAATTCGGCTTTTTAGCAATTGTGTTTTTATTTACTACCTCCGGCCTCTAACTGGATAATTACACGCTCCATATAATTCAATTGTGAGGCTACCGCTAATAATTGGAGTTTGAAAGGAACAGCAATGCGTATTGGTTTCAAAATTATTGAAATATTATTCGTATAAAGTCAATAAACTATGAATCATCTTGTTCTATACTGTATCTACTCGTTATGTTTTTGTTACATTTTCCTTCTGTACTTTACTGCTTGGTTTCATAAATTGCTGAAACATAGAACATTTGTAGCCATGGAATTAAAAATACAACATTTTGAACTCAAAGCTTCTATATAAAATGTTATTTTGATTGAATATTATCCGAGCCCGTTGAGCGCTACAGTAAAGCATATTTTCAGTTCAAATATTCGTCTTAAAATACTTGAGGCAAAATGAAAAAATTTAGTTCCAGAGTTTTTGCGCGCAAAAAATTATTTTTAAGCATTCGGAATCCCAATGCAAAATTTTGATTTAAGAAATTGCACTCTAAGTCACTTCCGCTCTCTAATGTAAAGCTAAGCTGCTGCTGCGACGTAAGGTATTCAATATTTGTCTATTAAGTATAGTTTGGATGGTAGAAGCTCTCTGGATTAAAGAATATAATTTCCATATAAATATCGTGTAAAAAGGGTGAATTATCTCCTACTCAGCATTGCATTAGCAAGAGCGTTTGATCCTGATCCGATCCTGGTCTAGGCTTCCAAGTGAACATCCGATTTTTCCTATGTAGGAGATTGAAGCATAGAATGATGTCATGCTCAATTCTGTGTCTCAGACGAAGAACCCCGGATCTCGGAGGAAAATAATTTGTTTTTCAAAATCTGGAAATTAGCGCC
>JAQFXY010001242.1:0-11701 GCA_034693865.1 Ceratophysella sigillata | reverse complement strand
TTTTGCTATTAAGCATCTATTTCAGAGTTTTTCTTATGAGTGTCTCCAATGAATGACAAATGAGCTCAAATCAATTACGATTGGCAATTGGCACAGGACGAGATCAATTTACCTGTCTGTTTTTACATCTCATTTTAAGTGAGATGTAAAATATATAAACATAGCCAGCATCCACTCGGCAGTCTCAAACTCAAATGATATTTCCAGCCAGTTTATGTGAGTTCCATATTCCATCGCACTAAACGCCGCATTAATTATCGACAATGGAATACTATGCACAAATTAGAAATTAATTTCGTAGCAGTGCCAAAGCAAAATAATTTAATGCTGTCCAACAGCTGGCAATAGTATAATATACAGGTGATTGTACTTTATGACCAGAGCTTATTACACTCTGGATTAATAAATTCAATGTGCTCGGCTCTCGGCTGTTACATTTAACACACTACAATCGTATGATGCAAAGAAATTGAGGTATGCGAAAAATATGTTTGTGATTGTTTTGGAATATGATCAAGATGCGTTGCGAAAATCATGGATGTAAATCATCCTGATAAGCCAGTAAATGTAATGTAACTTACCCAGTTCGAAGTCCCGCAAGTCCGCTTGCAATAAAGAAGAACCCGAGACATATTTCCTTATGATATTTTGAAAGGAAGAGGGTCATTTTGAGTACCCAAGCCCGAATGATCTTCGTAAGGGAAAACTTGTCAGCTCGGAGATGGTGATGCTGGTAGTAGTTCCTGTAGTGGAGCGGAGGTGAGCTTGACCTGCCACTACCTCGTTTCTTCCTCAACTGACGCCGCTTAAGGCTCGTTCCCTGGCTTTTCTTGAGTTTGACAGCCTGACGAAGAGTTCTGGGGCGTGCTTGAGTTTTGGAATTGGAACGGGTTGTTCGAGACTGACTACGCTCCGCTTCACTTGCACTACTCACTAGACTCTGAACACTCTTTTCGCTTGGCTCAGAATTACTTCCGTCCTCCTCTAGATCACTGCTTGATGAACCTGAGCATTTAAAAGTACATTCGTAAAGTCTTCTTATATACGAAAATTTTAAAAAACGATATTACTTCCACCATGTTAGTAGTATGCAAACCGTTTAGCAGCATTGCAAAACCCTGGTCCCGGCATTAACAACTAAGTACGCTTAATTAAGCGGCTTTGTACTGAAGAGCATAACACAATGCTCTCACCTTGCTGAGAATGTGAAGCGATGTCCGAGTACTGGGATTGGGACTTGGCGTCTTCAGAAGAGTCCGAGAATTCGGAAATGTCAATCTGAATAATGGACAAATGACCAGAGGATGAGGATGCGGGATTGCTATTGGCTGGAGGAGATTGGGGAGAACTACTATTGACAGGTCGACGAGAGGAATTGGATGAGCTCATTCCTGGTCCCAGAGCCGCAGCTCAGTTCTACTAGCCATAATAGTCAAAATATTTCAGAATCCACAGTAGCAGTCTTGTCTGGAGTACAAGGAGCGATGAGCGGTATAACTAGTGCTGTTGTGACATTTCATTCAGGCTCAGGCAGAAGTGCAAAGACTCTGTAGGCAATATACAAAATATAACGGACTTGTTAATCAAGAGAAGAAACTCAGAAGGTCAGACTGTGAACGGTGGGCTTTGACTCCGTCTAGTGTGCAGTGTGGTGCACAATACAAGTAGATGCAAAATAATACCGTTTGCAGCAGTGCGGTGAGGACCGAATAACAGGGGTTAACCTTCTCATTTACTTCTAATTCATTTTGACCTTGTCAGGTTCAGAGTTCAGGTAGTAGATATTTTCCAAATCTTAAAGCTGGGTGAATTTGAGTTTATTTGATAATCCGACATATTAGTTACATGTTACAGTTACAGGGTAAGTACACCATAGCCTCTCATAGACTAACCAGACGAAAATGGCTGAAAACCCGGAAAAGAGGAACAAGTCCTGCTTGCAATGCTAATATCGTAAAGTGCTTCTTCCGCTATCTCCTTCGCGTACTACTGCTTTCGCCTATCAGCAGTAGCAGCATTACTATTGACTGGGCGTCGGATGCCCCCGTTGAAGTAAAGCACAGTTTGTACTTGTACGAAAGAGTTTGTGCCTGATTCCCTTGTTTCCGCTCCTCCGTTCACGGTTGGAGTTAAGCAAACAGGGGGGCAAGCATTTCCGTTTCTTTGCAACCACTTTTTGTAACCACTTTTTGAGTTAGGTTAGATTAGGTTAGGCTTGAAGTGGTTGCCAAGAAACCGAAATTTTGCTTGCTCCCCGTTGCCCGTTTGCTTAACTTCAAGCTCTGTTCCCTACTGTCACTATTTTCGGATTTTGATTAATTCGAGTTCTGGTTAGCTCAAGTATTTTAAGCTAACCCTAATCGTTATGGTTAGGTTAAAAACGTAACCTAACCTGGCTCGAATTGTTCAAATGAGACACTGTTGTTAATATAACCTAACCTAACCTGACAAAGTATGGAAATTGGACACAACAGCCGTGTGTTCCGCTCCGCTTAAGACATAATAAGAATTCAAACTATAACCTATCCATACGCGCCGTATTAATGTTTTAGAATTATTTTGAGCAAATGAAGATGTACGAATGTTGAATGTACGATATAATACATACAATTTGAATGTGTATAATAATAATGTCAATTAATAGTCAAATGTAATATAACTCACCTTCTGGTTCAGGTATATTGGAGCTGGAAATCCTCTGGCCTCCATCCAGTCACGGACGACGCAGTTAGCAATATCCCAGCCAATTCACTGAAAAACTCCTTATTGCCAGTCCCAGTCACCGTCACCAGTTGCCAGCTTTCTGCTTGACTTCCGTATTCAGTATTCAGTATTCAGTACTCGGACTTTTGTAAATAGTGTTCGAATCCCTGTCAAATTCCAATCAACCAATCAACACGTGGCACATTCACTCCAACTTCACGCAGACTCATGCACACATCCAATCCTTTGGATTCCACCTCATATTAAACGTGACATGTGACGATGTGACATCAATTATTGTCATAAGAACTACACCCTCAAAGGAGTGGTTTTATAAGCAACCATTGTCGCATTATCGTATTTCGATTTAGTTTCGATTACCAAACCTCATTTTATTACACAACATTACGTAATTTACTGATTATAAGGTCCATCTTGACGAGATTACTGAAGATCAATGCATTATATGAAACTGAATATGAAGACTGCATCATGTTAATCAGTAAGATTGTGAATTCTTTGCATAAGACTTTCTATTCCTGAACCAAACTAATAATATATGTTTCTGAACTGACTCATTAGGGCATGAATCATATCGACAAATGAACTTGGTTTTAGCATAAAATCAGCACAAATAACTATACTTATTGAATAGACCGAGGAAGCCGAATCATTTAACACGTTTTTCAATTCCAAATCTCTTGACTCGCGACAAATCGAGCCCCAAGTGGTAGAGTGTTACGTGCATGTTTCGCGAAGGAACTAAATAATTTTCAAAAAATCAGAGCTTCCAAAAGACAATCACCTTCAGCCATCTGATGTTTATTTCAATTTGAGACGCTTAACCAACTCCATATATTCGTATTGCAAGAATTTACTATTATCTAATATACATAATGTAGATTAGTAGAAGAGCAGCTCGTTGATGCCCAATGTCCAATTAGAGAAGAAATGGAATGATAGCCTTTCGTCCTCGTGGGTACTTGGAAAATTCCTTCTTGTACTGACGATGCTTGTTCAAAGCCCAAATAGACATTTGGAACAGTCCAGCACCGGCAAAGAGGGCGGCTGTATAAAAAAATATACATTTCAGTTTTACAGACAATAGAAGAGTGTTTTATATTGAATGTAAGTACTCATACCTGGGATACACTGTGTCATGACGGAAAATGCAGCCCAAGCATAAAACTCGTATGTGTAATTGGGACAGGAGACGTAGTTGAAAAGAGCTGTCAGCGGATTTGAGTTCGGGTAAGGGATCGCTCGAACGGTGGAGCCCTTTGGGCGAAGGTCACGGAATAACAAGTGACAGCTCAGATTCCCAAGTTCAAAGAGCTGAATAGAAAATCAATCAGGCTATAACTACTGCTGAACTGTTAAACTTTTGTTAAGAAATAAACGAAGCTAGATACCAGAAAGAGGGCTGCACTGGCATAGACTTGAGTACAGCATGGAGCGGTATACAAGGGATGGTTGACATGGTAGGCAACAAATGCAGTGAATCCCCAATAGTAAGAACAGTTCTTGAAGAGGTTCATAATAGGCATGGTAGCATGTGAGAACCGATGAACAAAAACAGTTTCCAGCAATCTCTTCACGTAATGGAATGTGTAGCAGGCAGCTGCAATACTAATGACAAGAAAAATCGGAAGAAGAGGGCACAATTAGTTACAATTTCATAAAATGTCATGCTAAAAGGCGGTATTCACAAAACTTACTGCACGACTTGAGCAGTCGGCTTATTAGCAGCACCTTCCCCGTAAAAGATCCAGGGCCTGGTGTAGATGTATAAATAAACGAAGAGTGGACCAGCATATTCAGCTAGAAACACAGTTGACCATCCAATTTGCGGTCCCAAGTCCTTCAGGTACACTTTACCTCCACTCTTGAATCCTTTAGAGGCAAGTGTATCTTCATCCTTGAGTGCTGAGCCCTTAGGTTCCAGGCGTAGCATCTGGCGACCCGCATACGGACCCTTCTTCGAGCTGTGAATTTTGTGTTTCAACTCCTTGACACTGGTACTCGCAGGGAGATCCTCCAACTTGAGAAGGGACTTCCCGCTGGGCGTAACAATTTGAACCTAACGAATTCCGAAAATAATTATTGATGAAGTTTAGTATAGGTAAATACCCAACAAAAATCGCATAATCTAAAAATATCATCTCAATGACGATGATGAGCATGGTGCGAGTGCCTTGCGCTGAAATTAGTGTGTCCTTATCGTCCAGAAGCGTTTAACGAAACTATGTATGTATATAAATACACGGAAGCAGCATGTAAAGCAAAGCACCATGAAACATGGTGCATAATATCTTATTCTTATGTATACCCAGG
This sequence comes from Ceratophysella sigillata, assembly GCA_034693865.1. Classification (NCBI taxonomy): domain Eukaryota; kingdom Metazoa; phylum Arthropoda; class Collembola; order Poduromorpha; family Hypogastruridae; genus Ceratophysella; species Ceratophysella sigillata. The sequence continues at coordinate 6,664 of JAQFXY010001242.1, read as the reverse complement.
AAAATACAAAAATCTAGTATTTCATACGTCATGATCATGAGATACTAGACGGGAAGCTACATCAACCCATTAAAGTAGTACATACATAACACAAGAAAGCGCAACCGGAACCCTGAATCATAATTACATACCAATGTTGCTTGTAAGGAGTACAGGATACAAGTACTGGCTACTTTGTACTTATTATGTTACAAAATGCCAAGCCTTATGTATACATATACCTACATTCCTTCAGTTTCCCACAATGGTATAAAGTCAAACGATGTGCGTGGGATCCAGTTTTATAATTGTCTTTCCACTTCAAGGAAATCGACGTGAGAGTTAAATAACACTCGGAATTGTGAGAAGAACAATTATCACTGCTTTCGGTTTCCTTCGACGTTATGAAGGACGAATAATGTTAATAGTATCTATATTTTTAATACAAAGCTACATTATGCATTACGCATTTTGGGTAAACCAACAAGAAATCCGTTTGTCCATTTGGAACTGGATAAAAAAATGATATCCAGCTCATCCCGCCCTCAAAACAATGAAGATGGAAAAGGAAGCAAGGGGCAAACAATTGCCGTATGACATTCTCTTCAGGAAGTAGCGGTTTCGACGTCAAATATTTTCAATACTATCATGTCTTCCATTGAGAGCAGTTTTGTAGTATTACTAAAGACGGCAGAGACTTTAAAACCTTCTAAATTCGAAACCCAAAGCTCAAGTGGAAGTCCGAGACCTTATGGCTTACGCAACATACGTGTAACATGTAAACGATAAACGCATAATGCATGCTAATCAACTACGTACATACTTGAGCAGCATGAGCATGCTATAAAACTCCGATATCCTTTCGAAAGGTTTATTTCCGATTCCGACGTCAAAAATGAATAATGCTAACTATTTAAGTTCGGAAATTGAAAATCTATTACAAATTAAAAATTAACCCGTTTAATTACCAAATACCATTTTACAAGTCAAAAATTCTGAGAACGGTTTGAGTTTGTAGTTTGTGAGCAAAAAAAATGCAACTGTTTAGACCACTTGCCTTAGGTCAAAGGCGCAAGGTCGGCAAGAGCAAGTACAATGTATTTCCTCGGATTGGCTTATTCTTATTGTCTTGAAGTTATCGTAATTATGATATGCGTGAATGCTGACACAAACTGTAACAAATCATTAAAATATTAATGTATTTTTTTAATTTAACGACGCCTTTCCTCTTAAAAATATTCAAAAATCAAAGATTCATTACTCTTCAATTCAAATCAAAAACGCGATTTAGCGGTATAGATACATACGCTACACGCACGCTACATATAAACGCAACACAAAATATTAAGAAATCTTATTTTTTAGAAAAAATTGAGAGAATTGTATTACGTACCTCCATGGCTGCTGAGACTGGCTTTGCTGTACGTCCTTAGCTGAGCGTCGACAGTCGAGTAGTGGATGGGATAATGGGATGAGCTGAGTGACGACGAGTGTGAAAAAGGTCGATTTGCTCTGACCCCAGCTAACAGCAACAGCTAAGCTCAAGTTCTAGTTCCCAGGATGCAAAATCAGCCAAAAAGCAAAGCCAAAACCGGTCTTTATCTCGACTTTTCACAAGCACATAACACATAGCCTACAACCTACAATACAAGTTAGCACAGCCGAGTCCATTGATTGATGAAATGAAGTGATATCCCTGTGATTGCGCAAGAGACTGCTGCTGGGATTATTCCCGGTAAACCCGCCAATTTGAAATATTCGTAATCAAATATCCAATGACATGACAACAAACAACAAAAAAACAATTTTAATCAAGTGTCAAGATCAGACTATCGAGAATATCAGCAGATCCTGGCAGAAGTGACAAGTGACAACATCGAAGATCAAGATCCAGACACCAGAGAGTGGATCAAGTCAAGCAAGAAGACAGCTTCACTCCTTGCTTCAAATCCAATGTAATCATCAGTTGGTTTCGTTGGACAGCATCTCTAAATTCTAAATTTTACCATCACTCCATAGAGACATTTTGCCATTCCATCAGCGCCGCCAAGGTCAAAGGTAAACAATCAAAAGCTTTATAACTTTAGACAGGTACAAGGAAAGGTGTACCCTGTATCGTGTTATCTTTACTAGCGTGCAGCGACTGCAAACAAATCCATCGCGCTTCGTGTGGTTAACCTAAACTTAACTTAATTTATCATCATTGTACTTTTGCTTTTGTAGATAGGTATTGAGTTGAGAGACATTCACAACGGCCGACCCACGTAATCCACCAAAAAGATTAAAAATGTCGAGTTCCGCTCCTGCAACCAATACGACGGGTCACCGACTTGGTACTGCACCGCCTTCATCTAACGCCGACCACCCGGAAGCTGACTCACCGCTCCCCTTCTTCCCAGCCGGACTGGAGCTCCTCTACGACTCTGAAAAGGAGAAGATACGAAGTCTCCAACACGCCTTCTTCTTGGCCACGCATAGTGTAAGTAATTATTGTATTTATTTGTATATATTGAACCCTGTATCCCGGTTATTAGATTCGATTATACATTTCCATCAGGCCTTGATCCGGGGTGGACTTCGCCGAACAACTACGACACTCAACCTTCCGGGCAGTTATGAAATTCAAGGTTCATTGAGCACCTTCACTCCAGCTCCCAACGTGCCAGCCGTAGCTGGAACTGAAATTACAGGAACGACTCCGAATGCACATGCTACTTTTTCTGCTGCTTCTGCATCCCAACATGGAGTTCCTTCCCCAGCCCAGGTATTAGCAGCAATTACTGAGAGACCTGAACCCGGATGGGCCGAAAGAATTGACGGTGTACAGTCGACCCCGGTTGTATTTACTTACATGAATCCCCTTGCACTCGAAGAAGGCTACTACAAATTGGAGTTTTACGCACTCAACGACAAGGACATGATTGTTCGGATTACGAATTCATTTTGTCCTGCCGCACGGAATCATCATCTCGCTAAAACTCCGGATACGAACCAGGGACAGACGGATAACAAATCCTCGCAGGCCTCCAGCTTTGTCATGCCTGATTTTGTCCAGTTCGGTCCACAATACGGAACGGCTATTGAGGTATTCTACAAAGCCTCACTGCTCGAGCGAACCGTGTTCAAAAACTTGTTTGAACGCATGGGTCTGCCAATCAATGGTCTCGTACCGAATTCCATTGGAATCTACGATGATACGCCGGCTCAAGTGGCTCAGAGGGAATCTGAGAATCGTGCCAGGGACTACCGAAATAATTACGGCTACAATGACGACCGCAACCGTGGGCCCTATCGACCAAGACAGCCAATGCCTAATCCTGGTGGTGGTTTCGGTGGGCCCATGTAAGTGGCAATTGTCTTAATAGAGAATTCAAATATACATATAATCAACCTTAATTGTATTTGTGTTGTATTTCAGTTATGCACCTCCAATTCCTGGTGGGGGTGGCCTTGGACGATCTGATTTGGATCCATTGGGTGGAGTTGGAGCTGGAATGTTGGCTGATCCGCGTGGATTTCGTAGAACTGGACCACCCGCTTACCCGTGAGTAATTGATTTTATGGAAGTTGCATGCCATCGACCAATCGTATCTACACATGCGGTTCATAATCAGCACGTTATTTGATTTTATTCCCTTAGTGGGTTGGGCGGCGGTGGTATTCCACCCGGAGCCAGATTTGATCCATTTGGTCCAGTTGGTCCAGGACGAGGGCCTCTCCCTGGACCACCGGGAAGAAATCCGGGTCAATTTGCTGGACCGAATCCAGATCATGAACAACCACCGCCCGGGTTCGAAGATATGTTTATGTAAAAAGAGTCCTCAGTCACCTCGTAACCCGACGCTATCAAATTACGTTCTACCCCTACAATCTAACTTGAATTCAGGATTCGGATTCAATAAATTCAATACATTACATTAGTTCGCACCTTGTCAATTCTTGTTTGTTTAACCATTTTTATTCATTTAGTTTCACTACCCAATTACAAAAAAAAACACGTTGAGAGTTAGTTAGCTGTTCTTAATAAATTTATGTACACTGAACAACTTGAAAAAACTCAAACAACAACATTAAACTCCAGCGGAATGACATCAAATCGTTTAGTGAGAACCACAGCCTTGCTAGTTGTTGAGAACTGTGGAACAGATACAATTTTGGTCCCTTTCCACTCAATAATTCCAAATTCCTTTTGATTTCCAATCACGAAGAGATTCGGGAGCGTCTTCTTCAGAATGAAAACATCATGTGTCACTCCAGGGTGGAGCGGGAGCGTGTCTGGAGCAGTAGGACAAATGTGGCCCCATTCCAGGAATTTAGTTCCAACGTCCAGTGTGGTATTGAGGTCTGAGAACCGCTTCGTGTCCTCAATCGGCTCTCCGTCCATCAGAACCATGTCGAGAACAACTTTTTTCTTGGACTTTGTGGACATTGGTATCTCAATTTGGGAAGGATTGGAGAGGAGATGGAAACTATCGTACTGGGTCGAGACAGGGAAGAGGCACGTGTGGAGCGGCGGTTGAGGATACATCGCTTCAACTGGGTCCGTTTTTCCAGAGACGACGAAGACTTCCATTGTTTTCTGGAAAATGCAATCAACATAAATACAATCTAATAATTACTTATTACCTACGTATTTCAATTCAATGTAAGTTTATTGTTCATTTTCTAGCCGTAGCCCTAACAGACCCATTACCTACGCATTTAGTATACTGAAGCAAAGACATGATAAAATGTACTTACTGCAAGCTGGCTAAAAAGTTGGTCCAGTTTACTTGTAACCTCGGCCGTCTTCTTGAATCGATCTGCACCCGAGTCCTCAATATGAATGGAGTTCCCAATGAAGAATACTTTGGTTCGTCTCCCTGTCACTGTTTCCTGTTCGTAGGCGGAACCGGATAAACCTTCCAAATGCTCGAAGAGCATACTAAGTTGCACAGAACTGTCGGAATTGGGTCCAAAGTGAAGGCCCGATACAAAGACCTGTCAAAAAAAAAAAAAAAACCTTGTCATTCCCTCAAATTCCGCTCAGACTCAGATGGAGATGGACATGTATAACTACTAACCATTTCAGCCTGATCACCGTGTATTTCCGGCCAAACGGAAGGTTCGGGGGTGGCCCAAATGACATCATCAACTTCAAACTTTCCGTCAATCGTTGGTTTTCCCTTGACGGCACAAACGAGCCCATTGACTAGTCCGTTGATAGTAAGTCCACAGTTGGGATTAGGCATCAAGCGAACTCGCGTCGTTTCATCTTCAAGAAGAATGATATCTTTATCCGAAATATACTTTTCCTTTACCACCCGTTGAGTGAAATGAATTTCTTCCGATAGTTCCTCAAGAATTGAAGGTTTCAGAGGTTGTTGTTTGAAAACGGTTCCAACTATAGCTAAAGAAAATTAAAAGTTCATTAAGTTGAAGTACAGCCTGGTAGGGTGTAAAAATTGAATCATGATTTTCATATATTCTTACCAACTACAACGTCCTCACTCAACGCAATGTGCTGTCCATGTTCTCGATCCTGAGTCGATGGCCCAGATCCGTTCTTCTTTGGACTCGCCCATCGAGCCTTGGAAGAAGATTCGCAGAGAGCGGAAATTCTCTTCAACGGAATCTCAGGCCACTGCTGAGCGACTCTCTTCTCAAGAACTTCACGAAAGGCCTTGAGACGGATGTAGTACGTATGAGCGTACTGACTGGCAAAGTTGCGGAAAGTCCGATTAGAACTCAGGTCAGCCCCTTCCAAGGCTTCCACGTCAGTGGGAGCTAATACCCGATTCATGCGCTTAGAGAATTCCAAGGACCCAGGAGCAGAGAGGAGGTCAGAATATTTGGGGATCGGTGACTCGTCATCCGTACCAGAATCCGCGTCGCTCTTCATCTTCATCTTCTGGATATTAATTCCAGAGTTGTATTCTGATTTCTGATGTGTATAATTCCCGCTCTTGATAACTTCAAACGTAAGTGGTAATGGTAAGGTTTTGAAGAACTAAACGGAAGCGAATAAGACACCTGCATATGGAAGCAAGGAAACTAGTTATACATAGTTATACTACATACTACATAGGTAAGTATACGTTAAACCTAGACTTTCAATCATTTGATACAATTTATCTAGGGTCTAGTTGCAATAGTAACTTCCTTAGCCATAGGTCATAGATAGATACCATAACTGTTTTTGTTTTAGTATTCCTCAGGTGTCAGGTGTCAGGCGTTCTTGGCCTTTTACGCAACACGTAAAATAACAGGCAATGTATTTCATTTAATCTTACTTTTCTCATGGAATCCGTATTATGTGTTAGTGCACATACTACTACATATCCAGCAGCAGTACCGATGACGATGACCAATTAGCTTTCACAGTCACAGGTCACAGATCACTTCAACCGTTACACGGGATACCGGAGAATTCTTAATTTGTAATTCCTGATTCCAAATTGAAATTCGGGAATCTTGCTTGAGTGAGCGGTATGGAATGCATTGTTTGTTCCCGGCCGAGTCTATTTTCGCGCTAGTTTAAAGAATCCTTGACTCGAGCTTTTCGGTTTACGTGTGTGTGTGGATTTGTGGAGTAGTGGAGTGGATGTCTGGGTTTTGAGGATTAAAAAAGCTTAAGGGGTGTTTGGACGATGGATCACCTCCATCTATGTTGAAATGGAGAAAGCAAGCGGGCCAACCACAAACT
>JAQFXY010001241.1:0-11704 GCA_034693865.1 Ceratophysella sigillata | reverse complement strand
GGCTTTTGTGTAATTTGGAATTTATGCTCGAATAGTTTGGACCTGGATTAACCACGTCTCTTTCATTTATTAGACTGATAGAATTCAAATTGCAGATCAGACGAAGTCAGGATTCAGGATGTGGTGGTGCGAGAGCCGGATGTGTGTCTTTCTCCCATCCGCCAGGCTAAACCAGTGGAAAGGAGAAAGAAATGCAGGAATTTCGATTTTCCTTTCCATTACTCAAGCTTAGGCAGTTTCACATTAATAAATGTGTTGTTAAATTTAGGAGAGATGTAAATATTTAACGCATCAACAGAGCCTGGAGCTACCTCAGGTTACCATGCCTCTCGACTTGTTTTCGCGTTGAACAGTAATAGCTAGTTATACTTGAGAGGCAATTAGCACATTGTGTAACAATGTATAGGTACAGTCTGCTCGTGTATGCCATTAGCTTACCTATTTTTAATATTTTTGTTGTTTGTCATATCTTGCGCTGAGCTTAATTTTCAAAACGAGTGATGCAACGCATCGAAGACCAATTTCTTACAAAAGCGTAATTCATGAGCATAAAATAAAATTATTGGGTCTAGAATAACTTTTGAATAACCAGCTGGTGAAATAACTCCTACTAATAATATATGTTATATAATTATAATTATCAATGAAGCTGACATACTTGGGGTAAAATTGTTGTACAATAGACATCACATATAATTCTCATAACTGTTCTATATGAATAATATGGAACGAAGCAAAATACAAATTGCAGGGAACATTTAGTATATTTGTGTACATTGAACGACTAGAAATCTCTAATTTGGATTTGTTAATATTCTGGTTGTCAGTCAATCCTTTTTTGATTTGAGTTGGTAGTTGGTACCCTTTTCTACTCTTACACACAGTTTGCTGTTGCTTATTTTCTTCCAACTTCCAATTTATGGCTATCGCTTTGACTTTAGGTCCAAATTAACGTTCCTCTCCGGCCGTTCCACTCTGGCCATCTCCAGCTATTACGGCTACAGTGAACCCTATTGTGTTTTCATCTCGATCTCGTCCTTCGGAGTTTGTGAATGCTTTTCTCCAAGCCGCTCGAAACTAGAAATAAGCATAGCAATGAAAACTCTAAGCAAACTCCAACTCCAGCATTATTAATACTTGCTCATGCAAATGTCCACCTTCGTACTACACGTAGTTTCGGTCCGGTTATTATTATGAAAAAAGCACGAACTTCACAGATCGACCGGAGACTTTTTGAATGTCTTTTGTGTAAGCTAGTTCGATTATATGTAAAGTTAAAGAAATTCTAGAAAATAAGCAAACTAAAATTAATCATATGCGGGGCTGTTTCTGAATGTAGCACGTTCCCAGACACACTTCCAATTCCTTCCCTTGTCAGAAAAGTGATATGTATTATAGAATACAACTCAGCAAAAATGTACAGAAATTATGCTACACGCGAATGCTAATATTTCTGTAATACGTATTACGCAATTCTTTCAGGACTTTCAGCTAGTTGAATATATAAATGGAGCTCCTACTACTGCAGTAGTTCATTAGGATTGCTAGAAAATAATTAATGATATATGAATAGTTCTTCGACTGATCTATTCATTGCATTTCATACGTTCATTTTTCATTACTTGCTCCTGTCTTTCATCTGCAAAATAAAGTACCTACGCATGTAAGTGCCATATCCGTTTTATAAAGCCGAACCTTAAAAGCAAGCTTAGCTTTCCAAAACATATTCATTGAAGCATAACTCATTTAAGGTTTCACTGATGCATTGATGCAAGTACTCAGAGGAGCAGAAGAATGAGTATGAATATGCTCTGCCATGTGCCAAGCCATACCACAGCCACATGGCATTCTGTGTGTAAACAGAGAGGTGGAAGTGGAAGCTTTCTCCATTCGAGTCTGGCATGTCATAATTTTCTGAAGTACAAAGCCCACTCTTCGTCTGCTCTGACTTGAGTTTCACTATTATTCACTTCCCAAAGAATACTAAATAGTAAACTGGAAGCTTGGAGCAAACAAAGGGAAAGGGTTTCCACTTTATTATTAGAATATATTATCTTATGACAGACTTCACTTTACAATTTGGACTACTAAATCGTAGTAAATATAAAACGCTGAATGATGTTCTCCACTAACAATTTTCTTCACTTATTTTGATTCGAACAAAAGTTTTCCAAGCTGCTCGTCTTTTCTTTGCTCCATAATTAATGCTGTCAGACAGTATTTCTTATCAAACTAGTTATTTGGCTAAAAATGCGCTCTGCCCATTTGAATCCAATCTTTTTTCGTGGATGATGGTTGGTTATAATTTGAAAATCATTGTCGTGATCCACTCGCTGTGAGTGTAAGTCATATCTGTGCTTCATTACCTGAGTATTGAGTCCCACGTAAATAATCGGATTGTAGCATGTTGATGACTTTGCAATGAGGGCCGGTATTAGTGCCATCGGAGGACTCACCGATTTCCCAAAAGTAATAATTAATGAGACAATGGCATAAGGAGTCCATGCCATTAGGAAGGAAATCACCATTGTAGCAACCATGAGCACAACTCGGAGCTCGGCACGTTCCACAGCACCACCTTGTCTACTGGATGCCTGGCGAAAAAAGAAAAAAGAAACATCATACACAAATGTTAGAACATCTGCATCAAGTTGCTAGACAGCTTGACCGCTTAGCGTACTGATGATGGTACTATACTACATAGTTACAGTTTGCGGTAACGTCTTGTGTGGACTTTATAACGGGCTCCATAATTCACTTTGGGCTTCATAAATATAAATTACTTACATATATTCATGTTTACATACATACATAAATAGTAGCGTGACTGAGAAATGGAAGCAAAGCTTACCGACGTGACGACGGTTCGTACTATTTGAAGATATGACCCACAGATTGTAATACACGGAAGAACAAGTCCCATCATAAAGAGAAATGAGATGTACGAGTTTGTTAATTTGTCCCCGGCTTCCCATCCAATGGAACAACTGTGATCATTTGTCAACATAGATTTTGTAATTAAAAACAGTTTTTTGATAGATTTTCGTAGAATTGTATACGAACATTGGAGTAATGACGTATTTGTTGTAGGTACGTCGTTAGCTAATAATTGTTGTTCCACGTAGTTCTTCTATTTGTTGTTTTGATAAATTATTCCTCTGGTCTGTCCTACTTCCATTCCAAATATATGTCTTCTAAAGTTCGAGTATGCGGCGTATGTACTCATAATTTTACAACGGACAACAGGACAGTGTTTTGAATATGTACAGCACAAGAATTACTGTCCAATGTGGTTACCACATTGGTAACTCACATGTAATACAATGTCAAGTCGAAGTCAAGTTCCTTGGATTGGATACAAGGAAGGTTCCCCATAAGTCCTACATAGATCCACCTTTTCCACTGGGACATCATCTTCTGCTTTAATATTTTATGAACTCTGAATGGAGAAAGTACGAGCAGCTTCAATGCATCTGCAATTTCACTTCGAGTAGTGCTATTTTATTATTCATGAAGGGCTGTCAACTGTCAACCGTCAACCTTCCTAACCTATCGCTGAAGCAGTAACTGCTAGGCGGTCTGCGGTCAATTGTGTCTGGTCAGTTGCACTTGGTCATTTGTGCCTATGGTCCCTTGCGTTAATATGTTATGGAATAGGATGATGGTTTATCAAAACCATGATGTCGATTTTTATGATCCACTTATAGCATGGCGTGTCGCATATACTACTTTGTATAAAAGCTAAGCAAAACTAATCTTAAATCAATGGTTTGAATTAAGCGATTAATAATATCTAGGTTAACATACCTACAAATTCTGGTCTGCATTACAAAATTAATACAATGCTGCAATTTTTTTCTTACGCAATATGTAATATTCTATTAGCAGTTTAGTTGGCTTAACTGCTTTCTCTGACTGTGTTCATTAAATGTATAGATATCGATAAGTAAACAAGCACGAAACAAGATAGTTTTTACATTCTGAATTACCTGATTCTCGGTCCTTCGAAGTCATAGGACGCCCAACCAAACAGTGGTGGAGCGGTGAGAGAAGCTGAATAAGCCCATACGGCAACAATGATCCCAATACTATGCCTCATCCCGATTGGCTGAATCTGAAACGGTCTGGAGATCATCAAATATCTTTCGAAAGCTAAGACCATTAGTGTGGTAATGCTGCCGATTCCTGTGTAATAGATTACAAACTTAAGTATAAAGTAAATAGGCTTCCCTTACAAAATGTTTCACATATTTTCGGCTAGTAATATTGTATTGTATTGTTATTGCATATTGCGGTCTCTTTCTATGAGAGCTCATTTAATGATCACGGCATATGTATATACATATGTACATACAGTATAATCTCTGTTCAGGGCTTAATAGATACTTAGAATAAGTAATATGTACTCACCCAAATAACTTAAAACGAACAAAGGACTTTTGGGGCGAAGTATATTGCAAAATTTTTTTGTCGTTTCGGAATTTTGTTAGAAATACAATTCAAGTATAATGCGCGTTGCGGTGGATTCTTAAGAGGGGATTACCTTGATGGAAGTGAATTTCCCTTAGAGATTTAAGTAAGACCATTGTTCTCCATCCCTACTTCAAGCGCAACCTGAGCCTCAGAATTATTAAAATGTTCCGTTTCAACTTGGAGACAGACGAGACTTTCTCCTTGTGTTACACACACTGCATGTCATGTAACACGAGCTTTTAGACTCATTCTCTGTCCTTCAGCTGAATTTGTCGTGACACGATAGTAATCCGGAGACTCAAAAGCACTACAGCTTAGCTGACAAATAAGTAAAGTATTATAAGCTCACCTCCAAGTGCCATTCCAAATCCGTACAGCGTACACATTGGCCTCCCAAAGGGCCAACTTCGGTGGAACGCCGCTATCATTGGGAATGGCGAACCCACCGCTGCCATAAACAAGTCAGCGACAGCCAAATTCACCAAAAGCATATTAATTGGAGTCCTTAGCTGTAAGTACAGGAAGATATTTTAAACTCGTCATTAGAAACACGCGCGAACGTGCATAGTGCATATCGATGTGCTAATGTATTCACAAACATATTCTGTGTGACAGGATTGCGTGTTTACTCGTTGCATTTGGTACATCCTCATCGACTTAATGCCCGTTGCTCGGGTGCATATAAATAATTTCTGAATGCCGGATAAATACAATCCTATATGTCTATATATATACTGGTTTAATTGTAAATTAATGCCAGCACGGAGTTTGTAGCTATATCCCTGTTATTCTATAATTCATGTAGCTATAAGCTTGCTATTCTTTAATTCAATATCAACTTCCTTTATTCAGACTAACTATAATCAATATTATTCTAATATGAATCCCAATGAAACGCAGAAACTATATTGTTCAATTGTATTTTAGTTTAAATGGACAAGTTGTTTATTCTTTGGTGGAGTTACACTGGTTGAACAATTTATTTCTGAAACATTATCTTAAGGTACGCTCTCTTGCGTAATGCAATTTCACACACTAATGTCCCAACGTTTTCATAGCACTAGCGCAATAGGCAATAGTATACTGAAAGTATACAGGTACCTCCTTATTCTTCGCAACAAGCCAGATAACTAAACAGTTTCCGGTCGTGCCAATTATCCAGATTGAAAAGAAGAAGAAAATTGAAGCTGAGTAGCCAGCGGGAGAAAGTAGCTCAAGCCGTTGACTTGGCTCTTCGGTGGACAGAAATTGAAATCCTTGGAGATCCACATCCGTATCATAATATGTAACAGGGAGACTGAGCTTGGTTGAGTTAGTTTGAGGTGCCATTCCGTGTATTGCTTTTCTCTGTACTAATCACTTATTTTGAGTGGGCTTATTCACTTGGTCGTAGTAGTAGCAGGTTGAGTTATGATCTCAGACCACAGAAGCCACGAGAACTTCTCTCTGGAACTACTGTCACCTACATTCACCGGGACTACTTTCACCCAAGTGAAAGAAACTCAGCTTTGGCAGGCTTCCTCTTCTCGAGAGCCACTTCTTTCACTTCCAACATCGCGAGTAGAACTGAACTCCTTTCACTCCGTTTTCCTCTGAAGAGGGAATGGGAATGTAGGGAAACACTTAAATTTTGTATTTTTCGAAGCTCGAAGCGAAGAGCAATCTAAGCATGTCTGGGAAAGGTCGGTTGAATAAATACGGCCTTACGTAATACTTACTTCATTTCGAGTTCCTACAAGCTTAGCTCAAGGGACTCTATTCATAATTGATACTCGCCGTATGTGATATCCTCCTTAGAAGCTACTAAGTACTTACTTATCTATCGAGCAATGCAGGCGTTCACCAAGAATTTGCTTATTTACGTATATCTATGTATATTTTCAGGAATATCATTCTCACCTGTCATGTGCACACATAATGGAATCTCGTAACGTTATACATTTAGTAGTTACCTACGCAGCATCCCGCTTTCACACAATCCATAAGTAGTAAACTAGGGAAATAGAGAATAACAGTAAATATTCAATTTTCGTGCATTGAATCTCAAATGCAGTATTTCTGGACTCCTACTGCGGATAACTGTATCGAATTCAATATATAGCTTCTTTCGATTTTTAGGAACAATTCATTCACATCATGGCATAACCCCGTTAAAAGGAATTTCCATCATAAATACCTCGTAAATTCCTCGTAAAACAATTTATACTTTTAACCCTGGAGCATGATAATGTGTTACGGAGGCTGCAATATTTGAGAGACGTAATGCGACAGCGGACAGCTTCTAGCGTTGGTGATATTGGTTGGAAGTACGTAAATACGATTTCAAAAACACACCTAATGACGTAATAAATGTAATATTTTCAAAGCCAATTTAAAAACGAAGTATAAAAAATACAAACACAATAGCTGTAGGCTATAAGGATGCCTGATTGTTGTTATAACCGTTTGTTCAGGTCCATTTTGCTTTACCAACCACGATATAGTATTATGGGAACATTGCCTGATCCACAGACAACCTATTGTTTATTCTGGCAGTTTGTCATTTTTGGTTACAGTTTGTTAAACTTTTTACAAGACGAAAGGACGCGTGTTGGATGTGACTCGTTGAATAAACACAAGTACATTTTATAAAAGGCGTATCAGCAGAAAGTACCTTATATCGACACCATGCAATTATTGACTAATAGTTTTCAAATAAGACCTCAATTGTACGTGTGCTTGCCAATTTTAGCAACGTCAATCTCCTATTCCTATTCATGCTACTCCTAATTGTATTTGTATTTCACTCCGTAAATAATATACTCTCCGGAAAGCAATATTGATCTGATCTGACAATACTTTTCTTGTGTAATATTGACTACAGTCATGAGTCGTTCATTACAAATTACAATACTTCATCATTTTCCCTGTTCCCATTCTGGATCTCAACCAGCTAATGACGCAGTGATACACAAACTTCCATCCGGAAGTTATTAACGGACGATAGGATTTTAATGAGTTTGGAAATTGCTCACTCAACCAATAATTCTGTAATTCAATTTCTGCTACCCCAACACAGAACACAGTGAATGCCTGGCGGAAGTACGTAAAGCTCCATACGATCTTTCATAAATAAGCCCTGGAGTTGTTGAATCGTTCCATTCGCATTTTGCTCCTGCTAATACGCTGGCTGATTTCATTTCAGTATCCTTCAGCAAGTTACCTGAGCTCCTAATGGTTATATCTCCTTTCTCTTTTAATCCAGTGGAATCGGAGACGGAGAACGGCTGTAACATGGAACCGGGTATTTCTTTCAAGACTCAAGTACCAGAGCTACGGCGAGTTGAGTCCCATGAAACTTCCCAAAGACGGTGCGAGGAGAAAACTTCAAAGAGTTATACAGCTAATAACTGCGTTCGAGCACCAGTGCCTTCATCATTTCCAAGTATACAGTGTCCCCTGACGACAGGCTCAACGTTCAAGCCAGCTCTCAAGACATCGTCAGCTTTTTGTAATCCACCGAAGCCCTGTGAGCCAATTCCGGATGATTGTTGTGCTGATGTAGTTTGCACTTCACAGATCTGTATCCCAGACATAACTTTTTATCCGCCAGAAGTTAGCGTCCATTACAAGGAGCCTACGGTGGAAATGCGATGTTGGACTGCAAGTAGTGCATGTCTGCCTTGTGACAAGCCATGCAACTTCGAGATTCAGGGTAAATGAATGTAATACATTTTAAATATACCATTGTACGCAGGCATTTGCTATATTAATTGGATTCTAAATATATTCAACAGGTACGGAATGTGGGTCACTCTATAAATTGTACGAGTGTATAGATAGGGAGTGTAGCATGGTTTCACACACTAATTCCAAAGGAAAGTCAACGCTGCTGCACGCCCAGGATTCTGAAAAGACTGTTAGGAAGGTGACTTGCAAAGATCCAAATGGAATGAGTAATACATACAGCAAAGAGTCGGAGAGGAAAAGCACGACAGTTTGCTGTGAGAAAGGAACAGTGGGGAGAAAGCCATGCAAGGATTGCTTGTCAAAGTGCACGGGAAAACCAATCGGTGAAACTGGGAATGGAGTCCGATACTCGACAAAAGTATGCTTCAACAACTATTGAGATGCAACAAGCAACGCCTGTACCGATTGGCCTACCTGATCAGGACTACGGAAATGACATAAGAACTTTAGTTTCATAATTCATAATATA
Organism: Ceratophysella sigillata; assembly: GCA_034693865.1. Lineage (NCBI taxonomy): Eukaryota > Metazoa > Arthropoda > Collembola > Poduromorpha > Hypogastruridae > Ceratophysella > Ceratophysella sigillata. Next base: position 3,033 of record JAQFXY010001241.1, on the reverse strand, counting down.
CTTGCTTGAATTAACTTAATTGGTGACGGGAAATATAAACTCGATACTTAATGCAATAAAGTAATTGTATATCTGCTACGAATATGAATACATCTTTCACGTCAAACAGATTGCCTATCGCACATTTTGCTGGTTTATTAAGATTCGTTCAAAATTCTATATTGTGTTGGGTGAGATTTATAGAGACGTGTACGTACCTTACGTACGTGTGCTAGTAACCTAGTAACTCTAGCTGTGTTTCTATTGGGATTGGGATGGTAATTACTATAATTAGGGTAGTATACATTACTGAATTAATTGCAAAACAAAAAGACCATATTGAAACCACGTTGAAGCGTTATCTCTTTGACTTTACATACAAGAATATAAAGAGTCATTCTGTAGTGTTTGTTTATACCGTGTATCTTGGTATATCAGTCGGAAGTTTTAGCTTCGACTCCTCCTGATTGGTTCTGCTGACTTCTGGCATGACAAATTGAATTTCACGATTTGACTGGATAACAACTTTATAACAACAACAAAGAGTGGGATAACCGAGAGCCGCCTTAGCGACGTAGCAATTGCAATGGCAGGTATCTTATTGAAAAAGTAAATGCAAGCGTAGGTAACCATTATTATTTCAGTCAACCAAAATCGGGTGTTCACCTATAACGAGTTTATTGATTTTGAAGTGCATGTATCTGTTTAGACATCCATATCTGTTTCTGTCAAGTTTTTTAATCTCTATCTGACCTGATTTGATACTCTATGCAGCTCAATGCACGTTTCTGTACAATTTGTAACTTAGTTCAGCTAAATAAATATAGATCAGTGCTTGGCACTGATTCCGGTGCCGGCTAGTGAGAGTATAACGGCTTTAATTATACATACATAGAGGTGAAACTAAAGATAGGTTGTCGTGGAGCTCTCTTACTACTACTTTCCATTCCAAGGCAGCTATTTATAATCCCAACATAGTTGAACGTCGATTTGAACAGCTCTGACTTGCATGTGATACTCTCTTCAGAAGGTAATATTAGGTTTGCTGACTTTTCCATCAAGCAATTCGAGAACTCAGAATTCACATATTTGCATATATAAATATATTTCCAGGAATGTCACTGTCATCTGTCATGTGCACGCAAGGTGGAATGTCTTGAAGTAATAAACTGAAAGGAAGTAGAGAATGACAGTAAATGTTCAATTCTTGTGAATTTTAATCTCAATCAACGGACTCTTTTGTTCAGTTGCGGAGTTCAATAAATAGCGCATTATAATTTATAACAGGATATATGCTCGTTATGTCACAACTCCATTTAATGTAACTTGTGAATTCCCATCATGCATGCTTGCGTATTTCTGAACGTAACATAACTTTATACATGAGCATGAAAGATGTTGGGATTACTTACGTTTTTACTTTGGTGGTCGATGTACCATAAAACAGAACGTGACAGCACAGCTCATCATTCCAGTGGTACAAAGTAAAATATATTCAACGCCAACAACCCAACTATTTACTTAAGAAGTCTAATATTTACTTAAGAAGTCTAATATTTTCAAGAAACAAAATTGTACTACACATACACATAATGGATGTAGGCAATAAGGGGCTAGATTTTCGTTATAAACGTGTCTTCGACTTCATTGTTTTCTCGTTTTCTCGTTGCAATACCAACCCCGGCCTAGTAATTCGCATTCATTATTCAACAAATGTTGGGAAAGCATACGATGAAGACATTTTTGATCATTCTCGCACTGTTTGTTATTTTCGGCTACAGTTTGCTAAACTTTTTACGAAGCGACATGAACATGATCCCTAAAAATAGAATTTATGTCACTTGGTATATACGTTATGTACATATATACGAGTAAATATTTATATACAAAAAAACTTGGAGCATCAACTAAAATTAATACATATATCGACATCATGCAATGTAATCATTGACTAATACTTTAAAAATAAGATCAAAATTGTACGAACACTTGGTTTTGGCAATTAATTTTCTTATTCCTACTCGTATACCTGTCTGTACTTATTATTTATATTTCAGTGCTTCACTTAAATAATGTATTACAATCTAGAAAATTTAACATTGGTAAATTGACTACAGTCATGAGACATTGATTGCTCCTATTCTTTGCCCTTTTACCATTCTGAATCCAAACAAAGCAATACTTCTACAATACGCAAACTTCCATCCAGACGTTGAACGGGAAGATAAAATTTTTGGATTTGGAAATAGTTCTCATTTATTCCAAAAGCTTGTAATTTAATTTTTGCTCCTCTGTCAAGTTGTACAGTTCTGACAGAATTACGTCAAACAGTATTAGAGTTTTACAAAGAGGCTATGTATTTCTTATTCAGTCGAATTTCGCTTGATTGCATATTATTATTAGTACATCAGCAAGATATCTGTACTTCAACGGTTTATATCTCATTTGTATTTAAATCCAGTGGAATAGAAGTGAAACAGGATATATCGTTCCAGACACAAGTAGCTCAGCGAAGGCGAGTCGAGTGTCAAGAAACATCCCACTGACGACGGTGTGAAGAGGAAACTTCAAAGGGTTTTACGGCTAAATAATTGCGTTCAAGCGCCAGTAGTGTCCCCAGCACATCCACTTCCTACCCAGTAGTGCTCTCCGAAATCGAAGAGCGGCTTAATTTCGAGCCCTCTCTCAAATCATCTCCAGCTTGTTGTAAGCCATCAAATGTCAAACCCTGTTAGCCAACTCCGGATCACTGAACGCGGCGGTGCACGTATGCACTTCACAGATCTGTTTCCCTGGGGTTTATTGGCCAAACATTGACGTTAGCGTCCGTTTCAAGGACCCGAAAGTTAAGTGGCAATGCTTGACTAGAAATAATGTCGATGGGACTTGTACAACGCCCTGCAGCTTACAGATATAACACGAGTAAATGATTATGTACTCAATGTAAAGCACATGTACGGTATTTTATATTAATTGGACTCTATACTAATCAGATACCGAAAGTGGGAAAGCGTCATTCCAACAAGTATAAAGTCCACGAATAAGTTGTGTAGC
>JAQFXY010001240.1:0-11720 GCA_034693865.1 Ceratophysella sigillata | reverse complement strand
TGTATTAACTACTGAATTAGTTTGACCTGTGACCTCATCCGTTCCCACCGAATCGTTAGATCGGGTGACTCGCTCGTAAGATACAATACGAGTGTTTCTGGCTGTTTTATATTTGTGCTCGTGCGAATAAAGAAAGCATAGTTCACTGAACTTATCTAAAAACAGGAAACGGGTGGAATGGAAAATTTGGGTAAGCACATATGCATCTATTTTTCCCATGTAAACATAAATTGAATTGGTATAATGGTAGTTAATAATCCATTGAGCAGAATTGATTCGCTTCGTTTCAGATTTGGGGACTTTGGCATGGGTGGACGTCCGCACGTGGTTAGGAAAAATCGAAAAATCTGGATTTATTGGTTTGGATATTCGATATTCCATGTACTCCATCCATATCGCTTATCCTGAATTGATGTAGGTTACTGATAAGCATTTGTAGTAACAAGAGTTTTAGTTTGAAACTCAGCTCAGTCAGATGCTATAAACTCTAAAAAATGGTATAGAAAATACGACTTGGCTTGGGGTCATCCTATAAACCTTGTTAGTTTTCCCTGGTTTTCCGCAGGGGATTCCTATCATCTCCCGTGTGGCTTCTCGGGTTTTGGTTTTAGCGTATCTCATACTTGTGGTCTCAGGTGTTTAATGTTGGCTTACCTAGATATCTATTGTATGAACCCATTTCTTTATTATTGCACCCAACGCCGCACCTGGGATTTTTGGATCTTATGGGAAATGGTTTATGGGTGTATGTATAATAAGGGTTCCGAAATCTCCTGTTCAGCATCGTATACTGCTGAGTGTGGATAGTTAAGTGCTGGGTACCTAAAATACCAATAAATGGAAACTATCATGATAGGCTACCCATGTTCATTAAACATATTGAGGATAATGCCATTAACTCTCCAGAATACTTAAACCATAAAACCAAATATCGTGTTTCGAACTTAAGTATTACCCAAAGCATCGTAGTTACAATTGGAGTATATTAAACCGTCTCTTCAAGATAAAGATTTTAATGGTTTCGAGATGTTTAAATGGAATACCATAGGCTCTGGTTGTACAAACTACTACTGTAATGGCATGATGCATGATGAAGATGAATAATGATCATATTCAGCTTTGCTTATAATACGATTTGCTTTTGCGGCTGGTTGCAATTGCATTAAATAGCATGACTGCATAGCTTATCACTTGTATTGACCCTTGATCTTGAAATTAATTTATTTCCTGTCATTACATACTCCTGAGCAATGCTCAACGCTCGACTTGCGTGTCACATTCTAGAACACAACTAGCTTGATTATTCTGTGGCGTATTTATGTACGAATCTGCGTATTTGTTTAAAGCTTTTTCTTTGCCTCCTGATTGGTTCTGCTGGTTTCTTCTGGCACTTTCTGCTGACTCCATCTGCTAAAATTACGTCACGATTTTAATCGGTAACCCCTTTGTAACAACCGAGTGGGATAAACGAGAGTCGCATTAACAACCCTAGCAACGAAAGGTGCTCAATCAAAGCGTAAATGTAAATGCAACTAGTATATGAGTCAAGCAGAATATGATGACCTGAAGCTCGTAAACCGAAACCAACGAAGATCGCACCATCTTCACTTATAGCGAGCTTATTCTGCTTGTGGTGTTTGCTTGTTTGTAGCAAGTTTTATTCTGCTTCTGTTCGGCTATTCTAAATTCAGTATTTACGGGCTCGAAACACAACTTTAAACATATTTCCATACAAGTCATAACCAGTTCAGCTACACTGCCCAATGCTTGGCACTGATTCGTGGGCCCGCTAGTGATGATTATTCTTCCGAAAAAAGATGGTATGGTACGTGGTTTCTTCTTACAAATCGACAATCTGGTAATCAATTTGCAAAATACATCTATAAGATGGGCCTGTGGCGCAACGGATAACGCGTCTGCCTACGGAGCAGAAGATTCTAGGTTCGAATCCTAGCAGGCTCGAATTATTTTGTGCATTTTACGAATATATGTGATTTTTACAAATTATTTAATACAGAACTAGTAAGCCGCATTTCAGCAAGTACAGTAAAACAGTAAAGTCTTAGTGATTGATCTCGTGAGCCGCAGCTCAAGTTTAGTGTGTTAATATTTGTAATCTCTATTTTTACAATTAGTCTAAATGGAATTTGGAATAGTCCTTGGCACAAATCCAAAATCAAATGGCAACTCAATTGTAGATCCAGAAGTTAGAGCAACACTGGTACCTACTACTTGAAATGACCCGACTTTCCATTTACCCACGTTGTGTTTCAAAATGTCATCAGGTAGTAAGTACAGGGACGTGACACAAATCCTTGAGACCTAGATCCAACTAAAGCGTATATAGATTCAGTAGTTTAAGTGCACATAATGCATTTATACTATCAGCTTTCTCTCGCACAACTCACAAGCTCTCTCCAGCCTGCTTTCCCTCTCGCCCCAGAAAATGGGGAAAAGGTTGAAAAACGGCTTCTTGACTTATGTCATGTAAAAGTCAGAGATGAAAGCTGATTAGGATCCTGCTTCTGCCCTCCTTATTCCATCATGTGTCATCCTACAACTTTAAAGAAAGTTAGAGAACCTGCACACGCCAGCTCAGGACCGGAAAGCTGGCATCATCCTCGGAGCAACAATTCAAACAATTAAAAAATATTTTTTTTCATTATCTTACAACTATAAGTATGTCTATGTATTTTTTAAATTTTCGTTATGGTCGGGGTTGCCGTGGGTTCTTGGTTGACTACTTTCCTACTTTTCCGGATATATGGAGAATTCGGAATGCTTTGTTGACATTTTAAATATTTTAAAATAGTAATTAACATATTCTATGCTTCAATATAGTGAGCTTTAAGCTAGGGAAGTACACGCACTGTAAATCATTCGAATTTGTATACTGGTTTGCTGAATTGGAAATGAAAAGAATAACAGGTGCCAATTATACTAGTTCTAATGTGAAGCTGGTGCTATTTAAAAATTTGATACACAAGACAGACGGACGCACAGGAGAATCCTAAAATACCCTTCTGGTCTAAAGAGCTGCACATGACAGCTTGCGGCCAGAAGGGTAAGCTTGTTTTTTATACTATTACCAAACTTTTCCGAGAACGTCACGAGTTTCATTAGTTTAACTATTTTCATGTTTTTCATAATGGTATCAGTTCGGTAAATAATTTGTTTCATCATTTTATATTACTTAGTCTCGTACGCTTCCTGAAGCTTAAGAAACCGAGCCAATAATTTAGTTAAATTCAATATGTAGTTCAAACTCAAACGTGCGAATTCTTGTTGATTAGCTTATATAGTACTAGCGACCCACAAAACAGTGCAAAGCATTGAACCACAAAACAAAACAGTGGGTCAAATTACCGAAATCTATACATACAAGCACACACTGCCCTTGCTCCTTAGCCTGTTATGGGTTAGAAACATGCATAAATAAGTGGAATAATCAATTCCTGACTCATTTATTATCAGAGCCGCAATGTGTCCCCTGGACGTTTATGGTTAATTACCAAAAATTTGCACATTCAATACTCGTAGTTTCTACGATGGAGATGAGCATTTAGCCGGTTATCCACAAAGATTTGGGCTATTGCCAGATATGACGACGAGGCGAACGGACCAGGTAATCGGATAAACCCCTCCTCGTGTAAAAGAGAAAGTGAAACAATAGCTGGGACCCTGAAATCTTCTTACTTCCACACACTGAAGCCTTGACTAGAGCTTGTGACCTGTGACGCGAATGGGAATTATTTCTTTGTATTTCTTTTTCTTTTTCCTTCTTTCTCAACTTTTGCTTGAAAAAATAAAGTTGAAATTTTCCACATTGTAAGGAACAGGTGAGAAACCGTCCCACTCACATTATCTATGCTTCAAAACCCGAACCTTTTTTGTCAATAGAATAAAATGAAATAGTAAGTAAAGGTCTTTAGAGTTGAGCCAGTCTAACTTTCCTCGCCTTCTTCGTGTCAACTCCGAGTCAGAGTTTGACACACGGAAGAGAACGGAGAGAGCTCTCAAACATTCTTCTATTTTATTCTTTGACTTGATAGCCAAAAAGTTGGGCTGGGTTCAAATAATGGATGCAGATCTGCTTTCCACTTTCTCCAACTTTCACTTCTTGCCTTAACTTTCCATCTCAACTTCTTTGATTTGTCAATATATTTCTGAAAGAGGTGCCAGAATGAGTGCAACAAGTTCAATAACAATTCCAACTTCAGCACATGCTATAACTACGAAGCGGCTCACTCAGAGTTGGTCACCCATTTTCATATTTTGAGTATTTCTCAACAACTGTCCAACGCCTGGGTGCGTGAATTACTGGAACAGTTTTGGTTCCGATTTTCTTGCCGTTATTAGTCGATGAATTCAATTTGAGAGACTTGAAATGACTTAATAATAAAAGGTTGTACACCGACAGATACAGGCATAGGATTAAAAAAGTAAACAGTTGAAACTGGTAAGCAGTGCTAAATGCGACGCTAAAACTTTTCCTCGTATTTTGTATTTTATCGATATAATTTATAATGCTAACTTTTGACTATAAAAATGAACCTTAAAATCCAAATAAAATAAAAAATTATTTGTCCAAAAAAAATCCAAATGAACGTGTTGGCACATACATGTGTTTCCTTAGAAATATGGGAAGTACACGAGACCCTACCAATTATTAAGCTCATAACTAGAAACTAGAAACCGATGCCGATTTTGATATTGAAAGCGGAAAAGTTGATTGGCCTTAGCTCCGTTGTGCACTTGTCCAGGTTTATCGACTCAGGAGTTTGAAATCCTAGTGAGCAGCGATCCCACAAATGTTTGTGTCGATTTGAAAAGTTTTGACGCTTTAGTGCTTCAGCGGAAGAATTTTCCCCAAAAAATATCTCCGTTTTGATTCTATGGCCGCAACTATTTTCACTAGATATCCTTTTCCAACTTCAATCATGAACTGAGATATGAAATAAAATGTCTGGTCGTCGTGGGTTGATGCAATTATTCAGGAGAGTGAATAGTTTGAGTAAGAACGTATTGCTGGCATGCATGATGACTTCCGAGTCTCCAAACAAACGGGTGCGTGTTGGATGTTGGATGTGTGAGACACACTTTTTGTGATGGAAATAATGATTGTCTGAATTAGGAATCCCCTTCCAGTTCTTTGATTCCACCTGTAAATGGAACCGTCTACTCATTCACGTCTCCAGCTTTTATTTCAAAACTAACTTCACCCTTTTCCTCCATGGAAGTATTTAGTAACGCGCATTTTGTATGTATGCCTATTTAACAGTGTGGATAGCATAACAACGTAGACAAGGTAGGCTTCCTGTTTCAATTAGGCGCTTGGCACACTAGCCTTCCTTCTTTAATATGCCACCACCCTAATTTGTTCTATGGACAATGTACCTATGTATATAGTATTGTTCCTTGTTCGAATTTTGTGGGTTACATTTCCTATTTGGCATTCATGCAATGCAGTATGCAATATGTAGCTTTACGTTTTTAGAATAAAATTTGGTTTGGTTGTCTATTCAGCAAAATATGGTGCAACTAGAACTATGAGTATTTAATTTACATTAGTATGGCTCGCATTTTCACTCCTCGTACTCGTTTTGCAAAGCCTTCCGTTAATATCCAGGCGTTTCAAATCCCGATCCGCTGACTGACAGCTGCTCTCTTTATAATTCTTGACTCGTTTTTGAGGAACTTAACATATTGCAACTCGTAACGTCAAATTGTTGCATTACTACACTGGAGTTGAAAAAGTTGCAGTTTTTACCTATGAACGTATTTAGTACACTGCTTCAGCGGCATATCTGCAGAATGAGTTTGGAATGGAAAAGCATATTTCTGAATCTTCAGTTCGGTGTAATAACATAGGAAAATGGGATTATGGAGAGAGACTCCAGAACATAGCTCGGACTGTGTATAGAATTGCAGGGGTTCAATTGGAGCAATTTGAAAAAATTATGATTTTGAAAAAAAATTACGATTTAAATAATATTGGCTTTGAGCTGATGTAGAGTCGGTTGTTGCATATGTTTCTTTGTAGAAGCTTGGAAAGAAGAACCATATGAATTTTGAAATCTTTAGTCTGAAAATGAGAATATGGGAAGAGGCTCGAGAACATTGCCGTACATAACATTTGTGTGCAGAATTGACGGTTTAGCATAAAAGCCATAATACGCCTTACCCAGAAATGCAAAGTTAAAACAACCACAACTCGTATCGCCAAATTGTTACTTTATTATACCGAGTTGGAACAATTTGCAGCTTTTGCAAAACCACTACATATAATGAATTTGAGCTGGATATGCTAAAAATGAGCTTGAAATATAGAAGCATACGTATTTAGAAATCTTGAGCCCGGCATAGCATATGAGAATGGGATTATAAAGAGAGACTGGAGAAGCTGGGCTCTGGCGTGTACAGTCAATTGCCCGATTTTTTTTTTTGAAAAAAATTCAAATTATAAATAGTAATGCAAATATTACGGTTATTCGCAATGACCGTCAATATAATCCACACAAAGACTCCACAATCCATTAAAGTCTAAATAATAATTTCCCACAAAGTACCATATAAGTAAATATTTAAAATGTGCAAGGGTTTAAATAATTGTTTGACAGTCTGCAAAACCGGACGCGTTTTACAACTAATGTAGTGTAGTTCTGCAGTAACAACAGCATGATCATAAATAGGTATAAATAATCTTGTACGGTAATTGGTAATTTATATATTAAATACTCGTACAAGTATTTTCGGGCAAAAAATTATTCGGGCAATTGTACAAGTCGGGAAAAAAATTCCGGCAAGAAATTCGTAGCATGTCAAAATCTCCAAAACAAAAATCTCTAAACAAAAATCTCCAACCTACAATAATCTCCAACTGCAAAAATCTCCAATATACATCACAACACTGCATGACTAAAATTGCGGAAATGCGAAGTAATCGTTTTACATTTCCTCGACTCACTTAATATATTGCATAAATACGATACCAAACCATTAATAATAATAACATCAAATTAGGTTAGGTTAGGAAAATAAGCCTATTATTTCTAGGCATGCAGTATTGTATATTGGAAATTTTTGCAAGTGGAGATTATTATAGGTTGGAGATTTTTGCTTTGGAGATTATAATATGGAAGGAAAAAACTCGAGCAAAAAAATTTGGGGATAAAAACCTCGGGCAAATAACTTGGGTTAAAAAAAAACTTTTGGGGCAATTGACATAGGACGTGGCGTGTGCGGAATTGGATGAATTTTGTATCTAATGTTGCATTAGAGAAAGGAAGTAGCGGATGAAAGCGGTGGAGAAAGGAAAGACGGTGTGGGAAGAGAGAGTGAAAAGCAGTGAAGACGAGGCGGATAGTTCAGAGTTAATGATGCGGAATAGGTTTGAGAGACGGGGAGGGAGGGTGGAATAAAAGGTTACGCGTTCTGCCTTGTCTTCTGCTCATAAGTTCCTCCTGCCCCTTCAAAGACAAAAGAAAATCAGTCTTCTCATAACAAATGCTCCCAAAAATGGAAGTGGAACAAAACGGGGGAATTTCACTCCACTCACGATATTTATATGAACCTCCATAAACCTACACTCATCACCACCATTAGTCCACAACACTCTCGAGGAACACAGATCCACATCTGCCCATGGCAGCTCCACTCCGCTCATCCCAGTTTCAGCCTCCAACTCTGCGGAAACGTGTTTTAGTTTAATTTAAATAACCTAATTGTAATCGACTATTACTAAATACGTCTAGCTTGTGCTTTCGGGTCTTTTAGGTGTATCCTATGTAAAATAGGAAGTCAAAATACAGGATATAAGTTGGAGTTACTCAAAACTCATATATTTTACTGCTTGAAGACGGTTATTCTGAAAACCTTAAAATAATGGTTTTAGCTTAAATTTTAGCTTATCATTTATCAAAATGGCTTGTTCCACTGTTTACGTGGATCCATGTCAAAACCGCGAAAATATTTTAAAACAAAGTACGGTTGCTTTGAAAATTTTGGAAAACCTAGCCTAACCTTACCATATTCTTACCTGGTCAAAATCAATAACCTTGTTTTTGCTCGCTTCCGCGGCTGTGGCGTGCTTCCGTTTACGCCATTGATTAGAGCCGATTTTCTGTCGGAATTTAATAATACTCAGAGGGGCAATAAAAATTCAAGAGTTTTAGGATTCTTTGAATTCGTAAATCTATCAAATATTGTAGTAACTTTGTGACATAACTCCCTGCGAAACAATTCCATGAGAGAAAAATCTGTGCAAAAGATTTCCCTGCGAAATTTTATTATATACAAATAAGTTCCCCAGCAGATCTTGGCTAGGAAAAGTTGCATTAAAAATGTCCTATAAAAACACTTTGGACAAACCCAAGTACTTTACTGTTAGAAACTCAATACAATGATATCTAGCGTGGCCTAACCACACAATAATTATATATTTTAAGGTCAAACGATATACGGGAACTTGTCGCGATAAGTTTTTTAGAAAACTCTTTTGAGGTGACATTTTCCAAGTTCAGAAACACCAGAGTGATTGAGTTTAAAAAAACGTAGCTCAATACATTTTTCAAAATGTGTGCCGTAATATTGCATTTGAATGCTTACGTATTTTTAAAATAGTTTGCTTCTGCATATTTTACTGCAACTGCAATAGATGTAAGCTTACATGTATATTTACAAGGTATAGACTTTTGCTGCTGATTATTCCATGATGCGAACAAGTTCTAATCTGCTTACGGGCCGTGCTGTCTCCTAAAGCGTGACTGACAGATATCCCATAAGACCCTGCAGATGTAGATGGTGGGCGGCCAAACTCCGTAGCCTTCTACGAAATGTACGGTATTTTTAGCCGGTGATTTGTGATTCCTAATCACCTAAAGAATTACTCTACCTATACCTGATCTTAAGTCTATTTGGCCTACTTACTTTATTTCTTTTTCGCTTTTTTATGCCAGCTTCACTTTTCACTGTTCTTTTCGGCTTTAAAAATCTATTTTACGGAACGTTCATACGAGCTCTTGAAACTTAGATAAATACAGTAGTTACTCATATGCAAGGAACCATATGAGGAGAATTGCTCCAGCCCACCTATACCCATTAAAATCCATCTAAACGGCTAGAAGGATATCCATCGCTACATGGCAGTGGCAACGAGCTACCTCGGACATTGACCTCCTCAGCATGTTCAATGAAATACTAGTAAGCCTACGCTTGTATCAAATACCGTCCAACTGACATTTTGAGGCATCAATAAACTGCAAATTTAATATCGGCACGCCTTTGCCATTTTCAAACATTTCAATATTCTGCTCCGATTATCTTAAAATGTGAAACAAGTCCGGTCATTGACTGATACATGTAAGTGTTCTTAAGCCGCTTTTGCTACAGTGCATAAAACGAGCGATTAAGCAAATTCTCAGAAACCTCAAGGTAAGTACTACAATATACAGAGCTGTAATTTCAAGCTCACATATACCCGTGACTCCTTCAACCTAGTAATTATTAAAGGCTCTCAAGTTCCTCTTCTTTCGAACAAAAGGATTCCGTTTTGCATTCGTCAGCCAAATGGAATAACAAGCTATAAGAAAGGATGCCCCTGAAGTGCAAGTATTAGGAATCTAAATACAACTGTCTGCATCATTACCTTGTCAGCCTATTTTCTAAATGCACTGCTGCCCGCAACGAGTCACTCAGCCATTAAAATTCTCTTTGATCTTTGATCTTTGAGCCGTCAACCCTTTTCACATGTTCTTATCTACACTCCGTAATTGCTAATTTTAATATGTTTGATTTAAATTGTTTGACAGCTAACGCTCATATTTAGATCTGTACTATGGAATATATTACGTCAACAGGCGATTAAATATTTAGAGCCGAATGAAGAATGCCTCAAGCCAGTTTCACTGCAGGGAAAACTTATGAGCCAAACTTGTAATATTTTGTCTAAAAAATGTCCATTTCGATGAATCTAAATAAGTCAAACATGATTCAGAATTCGAAATTGTTTACAGTAAAGTTAGTGACAGACAAACTCACTATGGGCAACTCTGTACATGTTTTCATATGAATTATCTGGTTCCCGAATTGAAATTACCTTGACGAAGCATTCTATTGTATCCAGTCACTCCCTTGGTCTTTGCAGCAGGGGCTGAAACCCAAAGTAAGAAATTAGTTCATTAGCACACCGCACTAAATAGGTTTCCCTTTACTTGGACTCGGTCAGCAGAAACTTTAAACGAAAGAAACTAGGAAGAAAGAAAAAAAAACCCACATAAGTACTAATCAGAGAAGAGAAAGCCTACACACCTATTTCATGAGCGAAACTGCTAACTCAAAATCTATATCTGTGTTAGCGTGAATAGGAAAATTTAATTTATAATTAAATCCAGCCTTTAAACGAGCTAAAAATATCGCAAAAGCTCCAATACCAGGACTTGCCTCTTAAGCCTCTCCAGTGCACAATTTCTAATTTGAGAAACAAGAGGAGCTTCCTTGTGAAATAAATGAAATTAGAGGAAGTAGGCTTTAACCTATGTCAAAGACCAGTGAAGCTACTACTTAAGTATACTAGTCGGAGTGAAAGCAAAAGTTTGGGAGCAGAAAACTTTTTCCCCCTTTGTCCTCTTCCACTCCTTCTAATAGGTCACTTTCACCCAGTAAAGCCTCAAGGCGACGAGTGCATTCTAATTATATTGTAATGCATCGGTGACCCTGTCCCACATCGCGTACATAACACTTCATTAGGTCCAAAAGGCTGGAGACAGGTCTTCTTACCTAGAGAGCTTTTAGGCCAGTGCAAATCTAATGGCATTTGGTGTAAGGCTTAGGATTGTGGGATTACGTTGCACGAAAAGACATAGCGCACATTACATAGCTGCGAAAAGACATCGCGCCAAAAACATAGTAGGCGGGAAAACATAGAAGGCTTTTTTCATCGCAGCGAAGAAACAGCGGTGTTTTTACATCGCTGCGAAAAGACATAGCATGTATGCAAAGTGCACTATGTCCTAGCATGGAATCGTAGGATTGTGGACGCACTTTCAAAATGATGGCCGACGCTAAGAACTTCTTTATTATACATTTTGTATGTTCCAGATATATAATACATCCTGTGACTCAACGTCACTGAGTGCGAACGTCGACGAGGGGCGGAGGATATTGTGTGAATTGCTAAATTCTTTCTACCATACAATACAGAAACGTTTGCTCAGAGAAGCTGAGGTAGGGTAGGACATGATTTTCTTCTAAAATTGGATAAAAATGAACCAAGCCAAAAAAAAATCAATACTGCAGTTTTGGGAAGTCCCTTGAAGAGAAACCAGATTGTTAGAGCGCTTTGAAGTGGAAATGAACGACGTGTTTTAAAGGACGCACTTTAAAGTTACTTTCCTCTAGGAACTTGGGAGCGAAATGTACCTGGAGACCCCCCAGCAAACTAACAGCAAATGCTTCTGGTCTTTTGGCCCTCAAAATGAAACGCCTGCATCTGGCAACTCGGAACCAGCCGAACCGTCCCGCAGTAGAAGCTCTAATGTTGGTAAATTGACACGACCGTTAGACACTTCAGCTCAATCTATGGAACTATCATCATAGTGTTTCCAAAAATATTCTGCTGGATCAGAAGACTGGGGATTGTTTCAGCCCTTCCATGTGATAACCGCCAAAACAATAACCGCCACGACAATAACCGCCAAGTCAAAAACCGCCAAAACAAAAAC
>JAQFXY010001239.1:0-11731 GCA_034693865.1 Ceratophysella sigillata | reverse complement strand
AATTGCCAAAGTTGAATTGGACCGGAACCTGTGAAACATGGACCACCCTGTACGCCAGGACCTGTTGGAGTGAACAGAATACATGTGAATTCTGCATAAGGAAATCATTAGAACAATAACGTAAGGCCTGTCAAATTGGCAACAACCATAAAGGTAACTGATTGGCAAGTGAAATTGGCAATATATTTTCCTTAATTTTAGTGTTCATTTTGGAATAATTATACATTTTTTAAATATCTTATTGTAAACATCTTATTAGCAAAAAGGTTACATAAATTACTTAAGTGGTACACTAAAATGAACATGGAAACTTTAATTTGAAATCATTAGTTCATTTCCCAGTTCCATGGCTGCCCTGTTTACTTTTCCAGATAGTTTTTACATTTATAATATTTGAACATGTTGCCATTTTTGCCTACGATGAGAAAGAATCGTTACCGATTTCGCCATTTTGTAAACGCATGATACAAACACCTTGCCAACGCTTTTCTGTATTTTTTCTTTCATGAGTTCCAAATAAACCTGTTGCCAATCAATCTGGCGTAAGTTCAACACAGAAGCCTCGTTCTGAGCGGATTCCTTACCTGAATAACCTCCGAGCATGGGCTGAATGACCGGCTTGATATCCAGTTGTTGGGAGTGATGGCTGGGATGGTGGTGGGAATGGTGGGAGAGAGAATCCCGATTATGACTACTGTGTTGCTGGGAGAGGTAGGCGGGATGTGAGTGGTGAAGCGGCATGTCGGCGGGCGTGTTGGCTCCGCTTCCGCCATTTCCGTTCACGCCGCCTGACCCAGAGGACGACCAGTGGTCCGAGGTTGGGAGGCCGCTTCCGGGAACAGTTTGGAACGGTGGGGAGTCGTAGTGACCGTGATGGCTATGAGGACTACTGCCATAAGCTTCAGAGTAAGCTTCAGGTCCCGGGTATCGACCTACGAACAAGCCACAGAAAACAGTTAATAAAAACCCCGGCTCGTTTCACATACCAATTAAACCGTTGATGAAATGAGTACGTGGTTCATTAAAATATGGCAAGACGACTCGATTACAAATTACAATGATATGGGTCAAAACATGAAACCACACCCTCCGTCTAGTCAAGTCCATTAAGCCAAATCCAATTTTTACTCACTACTTGATTTTTCGCATGTCTTGGAACGATTTGAGCCAAGTAACGCTGTACCCAAGCACCAATTATACGACTAATAAGTAAAGAGTGATTTAATTCCTTCAGTGCACCTTTGTTTGGAGGAATAAATATTATGTCTGTTCCGCACACTTAGCCTCTCATGCTGGTTCCTCTACACACTTTCCAATTTGTTAGCTCATACTCGAATGAAAAACAAAACGTAGTGCAATTCCTTTGTTCTTATCACTACCCAATTTTCCGCTAAAGCCAAAAACTGCTCCTATGCATAACCTCACACACACATGCTATTCCTAACATATAGCGGCCCAAATTTTACCTACGTCTCAAATCTTATTAGA
This sequence comes from Ceratophysella sigillata, assembly GCA_034693865.1. Lineage (NCBI taxonomy): Eukaryota > Metazoa > Arthropoda > Collembola > Poduromorpha > Hypogastruridae > Ceratophysella > Ceratophysella sigillata. The sequence continues at coordinate 10,243 of JAQFXY010001239.1, read as the reverse complement.
TAACCGTCGAAAATTAATGCAAAAAGTACATTGAAAAATTCACACTCAAGGTAACAATTAGTGCTACTCATTACATGCACAATAAATTCCACTACCTCGACGACTTCCCTAATATTGAGTTCTGACATGCGAGGAGGTCCTAATCTGCTGAATAAATCAGGTTAGCACGAATTTAATTTTCAGTTAAGAAAGGCGGAACTCACTTCGTCCAAAGCCCTTCATGAAGGGAGCCTGTTGAAAGGCCTTGTCGGGCATGAGGCTCGAGGAGTAGAACTCGGGTGAGTTCTCGACGTAGCCGGGATGGGAGCCGGGGTCAGGCAGGGAATGGTAGTTGGGCTCGTCGTCGTAGTTCTGGACATAGACAGTCTCATCGTTCCCACTGTTCGTGGTGGACCCGCTGGAGGGACCTGGGGCCGTCCCGTGAACTCCGCCATTGCTCTGATTTGTACTTCCACCTCCATTCGTCAGCTCACTCAGCTGCTGCTGAACCGACTCTCCAATATGATGACTGTAGCCTAGAATAATCATTAAGATGCACTAATTAAAATCAGAATAACAACTTTCCCTCTGCCGCCTAATTAACTCTATTCAAATGGCAGGAACCAGGAAAAGAAGTGGGAACAATAGGAGAGCACAATGGACAGGCCAGGCGAGTAACCTTCAAGCCTTGTGACAATCCTTCAGTGACTGATGTCCGAGTGTCACAACGTCACCCGTTTTATACCTTACAGCTCAGGTTTAAGCATATACACTCATGGCTCTTATACGATCATCCACCTACTCAAATGACCTTTTGTTATAACGAACTCCAAAAATAATAGCAATTCTAGAGAATATATTGTGTGACGAGTCATTATTAATTCGATTGTTTATGTTAAGGTTTGCAGGTTAATTGTTTATGATGTCTTAGGCCAGTGCCCGTATGAATCAGAAACATTCTCAACGTGTGAAAGCGGACGTGGATAGCACAAAATTGCCAGTCCGATAGTAGGTACTCATGAACATTTAATTATTTTCATTTGCCGATTTAATTCGGCAATATTCAGAATTTATTACGAAATTAAGTTTTCGTAAAATATAAGATTACTAAGATATGATAAGATGATATGTTTCAAATCAAACAAAACTTAACCTATGGGAGCCGAAACACTACGTATGTCAAAGTACTTACCAATTACAGCTAATATTATTGGTTGCAATAGTATTAACAATTAGCATGAGTACATACACTGTAACATGTCATAGCGAATTCGACATGAAAACCTGTCTTGTTACACGTAAGAAAACTGCCCGTAACCGAAGCAGTGACTGTTGCAAAGGCGTTCGTTTACGGATGACTTATGGTGGAGTTTGTATCTACATCCTAAGTGAATACGGCTCAGGAGGATTCGAAGGCGAGAAGCAGGAGAAAGCTAGCTTTCTTCCCGATATGCCTTGTGAAGAGCTAATAAGAATTCCTCATGACTGGATTCTGATCATTAGGCGATCGGACCAATCTATAAATAATGCGGATAATTATGGTCACACTTGACTGGCCGTTCCTACGCTCGCCTTCTGAATGTTCCCAATTATTCCCCAGTATACCTGGCTAAAAGTTCAGATCTTACAGATCTATGTATGAAACGAACTACTACGATCTACTTAGGCTACTTAGAAAAATTCTGCAATTCAATGACGTCGTTGTATAACTATTATTCTATCATTATGTTTTGCCAGATTTACTCAAGGGAAGTGTATGGTACAATTGGTAGGCCTTCTAACATGGCTTTCAGCTCAGCAATGGTCTGAGTAGAGGACTATCGGAACGAATAGACGCTTGAAATTGAATTGAGAATAGACTCCTTACATAAACAAGAGATAAACATAACAATGAGCATTACGCCATTTTTTTAGTAAAGTTTTCCACATGAGCTACTCTGGCTCACTACAGGCCATGACTGATCCATGATGATGATGACATGACTTTTTTACGTAAGTCCTCGTCGCATGCACTGCATTGGATACCTGCTCGGGTCTTCATTGTGCATTGTACTTTAAATAACCCATCTAGTTAACTCTTGTCAAGTCTAAAGCCCAAAGTCAAAGAAGAGCCTATTATCCCCATACATAAATATAGAAGTCACTCTTGGAGAGACCTCGAGAAATCTAAATAAATATATTTATTACAGTCGTAAAAAATTCATTTCATCTTTCAAACTCCACCCACACCCTGCAGCAACTAACTACCTCTTCAGATAAAATTATCATTACCATATCTTGCTGGGCTCTACGACAACGCTCTATGGCGAAAAAGTGCCCCGTTAAAATTCCTTCTAAAAAGTTGCCCCATGTAAATATCCTTCAATCAGTTTGTCTGACTAAATTAATTTCGGCAACCTAACCTAACTTTACTATTAGAAATTCAAACTAATGTCAAAATATCTACCCTAGCCTAACCTAACTGAACTTAATGTGACCAAAATTTTCCAGGTTGAGATCAAAGATTAATAATAAAATTTTGACTTGGGGAAGTTTTTCGATGTAAAGTTTTCGCAAGGAACTATTTTGGTTGTTCCCACCTGTACACGAATGTGCCACTTTTATAAACCTCTGGTCTAAGCTGGCATGTGAAATGAAAGGTTCGTATTGGTATGTCATCTCTCTCAGCTTCTGGAAAACGCCTCTCTGCTTTTCAATTCAACAAATCATTTTTGGTTCCTTGATGAATAGACTAGAGTCAAAACCAACCTACTTTCATGACTATACGAACTAGTACATAGGAATACTGCGAACATGCAATCCAACCGTCAAAGTCAAGTCAACCTATTAAAATATATTATAAAAAATTGCCCAACAAAAGCCTGCATAACACACACATGTCATTAAAATACACAAGTCATCTCTGTTTTTCTATAGGTTCGAAATTCTATCCTGGCTTCGAGCTTATTATTTTCTGAACTAAATGTACAGGCTGCAAGGGTCATTCCCATTTTTCTCACCACAAAATAACATGAAACAATGATACCAAGTCTCACACCGCGGAAGAACCGGAATTTTGTTACATAATGATTGACAATCATTCGGGAGTTTATAATCAACAGGTTAAGTTTTGAAGAATCAGCGGAAATTATCTATTTTATTTTTCCCAGGAGTTTAAATACCTTGGCATGCCTCTTTGTACCATTACTACCGCTTCCTGTGCATGTCGAGTCAACCTACCTACCTTTCCTCCAACATGACCTCAACGCACCAACACGTCTTTAATTTTAATAATTGAAAACATGCAGATTCTTTCGATAACGCTTCAGTTGAGCCGAAATATTGTATAAACGGTCTTACTGTTCCAGTGGCCAAACATGCAAGTGCGCGTCCAAGAACAACAATAATAAGTTAAGTAATACGTTCGTCTCACGAACAAATACCTGCATATTTTTGTTTTTCACTGAAAATAATTCTCAAATACGAACAAGTCGATCAAGTGTTCAAAATGTTTAAAACATGAAGATTTTCACGTTCAGGGGCGTTAAGTACTTACTAAGGAAAAACGGATGTATGCACATACGATATGAACTAAAAAATTTCACCATATACGGACGTCTAGGCATAGGAAGTAAACATCCGGCACATCGCCGGTCCTGTGCCAAACGCCCGTTAAGTAAAATGACACTTTGTGAGAAAATCACTAACACCGTATCAGCCAACTTTACTTAATTATGAACAGGTATGCAGTTATGCCGATAGCAGTGCGTTGAAGTTGAAATGTCGATAAGCATGTGGCACTGAGAAAAAGTTTCCTCAAAAATGTTTCCTCGAAAAGTGCATTTAACCTCAAGGTGTAAATTTTATCGTGCGATTGAATTGAATTGTGAACTATAAAAATCAGTTAGGTTTTTCAAAAATATATTAAAATCGTAAACTCTGAATAGAGAGAACTTTATCGTAGGGAATTTTTGTTTGTAGAACCATGCAGGTACCTTTCCATTCAATGGGGTTTGAAGTTAAAGGGACAAACTTCTTACGGTACATGCTATGCACGACCCTTCAAACTCATAATCTTGTTTTAACCCTCGAAATATACGACCAATAATAAGATGAAATTCAAAACTCCAAACAAGTGTTCTTATTACGATTTAGGATATAACCATTAGATACATCGGCCATCGAGCCTTTTCTTTCTTCGATAAGAATGTCTTGTGCAGAACAACAGAATAATATGCCTATTTTTCCAAATATGAGTAACACCAACCGAGCCCGAGTCTTAAGAATAGTGGTTTCGCGTTTCCTCCTTTGATAAAAACAATTTCCGGTCTCTTCAATTTAAGAAAAAATGAAATAAGCAGGATATATCGTATAGCCCAAGCTTATTTCCAGAGAAAATATTCCATTTGAGTTTGACATAACCATAAGAGATAAGGTGGGTCATAACTGTGAAGGTATATGTTCGTATTTAGTTCAGTGAAACAATTTGTGCTTATCTTATCCAACCAATAAGACAGAATTTTTTAGAAAGAGTTCCAGGAAAAAAATATCAAAGAAATTGATAAAGTGGTTGAAAGGAAAAAAGAATGAGGTTAGTTTGGATTTCAAAAGTCTAATGCACAATAATAGTTAATATCATGTGAGTTTATGGTAGACTCCTTTTAAAAAGAAATTGTCAAAAGTCAAATAGCATTACACAGCCCATCAAAATATCACAAGGGAAAATTGTTTTTAGAGTGCCTAGGCCTTAATGCTGCTTGAGAAAAACACGGGAAACATATGTAAACTTTCCTTTGTCATTCCCATAAATTACGAAGAATACCTTTCCCTCTCAAAAGCACAAGTATGGCTCCAAATTGAGTAAAAGGAATGAATGAAAACCTTGTTCTAAACCCTAAATTAATCAACCAAGTATCCAAATTTCATTGTCAACAATTTTCTATTATTTCTAGCCCCAGTGATTTTTTTGAGTTAGGGTATGTGCGCCTCTGCTCTCTACTGTCCCTTGGCTTTGGTTTGAGTCTCTTCAATCAAAAACGGATATACATCCGGTGACAAGAAGAGAGAGCACATGTTACATTAGGCTCTGATATATCATCCACCTTCCATAACGTTCCCTACTGTTGGAAAAAGGGTAGGTAACTACATGTAAGGGCACTACAGGGAAACACCGGTTGTCCATATGTGTGGAAGGAGCAAGTGAAACAGTAATAATATCTATAAATTACCAACCACCGAACCGAACCCGAACCATACGTCCCTTCCTTCCTTCCTTCCGAACCATAAACCAAAACCTGCCTCAAATAATTCCCATCAAAAATTAAAAATACCCGTCAAAAAAAAATCTAGCACGCATGCAATCATCTCATTATACTCCGACCATCCCGATTCTACCCTGCCTTTTTTTGTCCATGAATTCCTAAACGGCCCAACCAACCCTACCCTTCCACAAAAAATACTAGATTCTCATACCATTAAAACGTGTGCAAAAATCCAAATCTCCCCAAAAAATCAGAACAGTTGAGTCATTTTTTTTGCAACCATTATGCCTTTCAGGCAGGTGAAGTCAGACGTCAGACTTGATAGTTAGAATTTACAAGAAACTTCGTGTACCCATTAAAAATACATTACACAGACTTCATAAATGTAATTTTTCACATGAACGAAAAAAAAATATTTCCTCACCTGTCCAAACCATTCTGGATGGAAGATCATGGAGCTGTAACATCTTGGAATATTTGAAATATATAATAACACAGGCTGCTACGGAATTCGTAAATCGAATCAGCAGTCGAAATTATTTATTAATTCCAAGATGCGGAAATTGAGTTCAAATTCAAATGTAGCTGTTATCCACAATTTCCTGATTTCCAGCCTTTCCAGAAGTTTGAAGGAGCTCAAAAGTTGGAGTGACTAAATGAAATTAGGTTTCCAAAACGGAGAACATCACAATATTCAAAATTTGATTTGGAATCATTTAAGCCAGGAACTTTCTCCCTCTTTGAAAGACACAAAAAAGGCTTTTAAGAGATAATAAATTCAATCAGTCCGGTTCCTTTTAAGATGCCTCTCCTTGGAAAGCAAGTTTTTCTCCTAACCACAAAAGAGCAAAATGTTATTTTCCCCCACAGAATCCGTGTAACACTGACTCCACTCCACAAAGTCAAGAATTATTCAAGGAAACTCCCTTGCAAAAAAAAAAAAGACAGAAACCAAACAATAGTTTTGTACTTGAACACACGACCGCAGGATAAGAGATAGACAAGTCGACGAAAAAGTGTATTTTTATCGGTCCTCCACCAACCCAATGCAATCCCTCCTCGTTCCTATATGTTTAAATATCAAATGAAAACTTATTTTACAAACACACAACCAAACCCAACCACCTTCGTGGTCGGGCGGAGAAACTTTAACAAGAAGGTGGTGAGGGCAGTGCTGTACACTGGTGGGGCTGCTCCACAGCAAAGTTAATATTGGAGAGCAGGCAGTGAGGAAAAACTGAAACCTGTCTCGATCCACAGTCCAGATAACAAATGAAGTTAACGAACAGCTATTACGACTCCTCAACTAATGATGGAGTCAGAAACAATAAATCGTAAATGAGATTTTTCCCTAATCCTGATGATGCTTGATGCTGAGAATTGAGAACTCAAATTCACACTAGGACCTTTTTGGTTGGATGATGAGTTATGAGCAGCGTAGCCGCAAGCCGACAATATCCACTTGGAAGTTCTATTCTGTTCTACACACCAGGTCGCCCTACTTGAATTGAACAAGAGGGGTTGACCGGTTCAGCAGCACAACTTCCGGTCTCTCTCGCACTCTACTTTGGCCCAAGCCCATCCACCAACGCACCTGGTTTATATGAAAGAATATAAAAACTAGGAAAATACTGCCAATACTACACAAGCTCCCAACTCAACCACGGCACACAACAATGAATAGCTATACTATTCAATTCTAAAAAAACAATCATTATACAGAAAAATAAGGATTCTGTCATCCCACGTACCAACAACGTTGGCCCCCATTTGGAAATTTACAAGTAGAAAGTATTTAGTCGATTAAGTATTACGATGCAACGAGACGAGCAGCAGCGTTAGTAAACCAAAAATAAAACACTGTCAATAGATCCAATCGAATTTAGGTGCCTAGTATGGTTAGAAATTTTTTGCCGTAGAGCAGCTCTGGATAGCATACAAACCAACGCTAACCCTACTTAAGCCATTCAATTAAGCCCCGGATTCATTGACGCCGGAACCAGACCAGCAATCAATACAGTAAATAGAATCACGGGAAGAGGTCATAATCCTCCCAAGACTGACCTGACCCGTTAAGTGAAAAGCTACGGTGAAACTATAATAGTTCTCATTGTTTAAAGTTCATTGTTTCAATGACGTGTAGACTTAAATTATGGAATATTTTTAATATTCATTTCCCTGAGAGCACAATGACCGACGATATGAAATTAAGTTAATTCCGATTAAAGTGATAAGATGGGCAAACGATTTCTCACAGGGTTAAACTGGGTTCATTAGAAACTGGACACTCTCCGTATCAGGCTGTTGATGGAAAATAGCTCGAGAAAATTCTCAACTTTGTACCCATCAAAAGCTGGTTTTGGAGTTTCCGGTCATACAAAAATACAAGGAATTAAAGTTATGAGGACGTTAAGCTCTCTTTCCGTGTCTCAACAGCATATGGTCACTGATCCAAGAGATTATAACACTGTCAAGACTAATTGACTTAACAACAATGGTAGTAAGTTCCTCTATTTATTTATTTTTTACAACTTCAAGTGACCCTTAGTGTACCCAATCATTCGAGTTAAGCACGAGCGGTGGGATTACTTGGAATAACAGTAGCACTTCCGCGACCATTTGAGCGTAAGGTAAATAATACTAACTACCTGTTGGTTGACGGAAAATCGATCTAGATACTTCCAATACACGTTATTAAAATCTAAAATTCTTGGCAACTCTAAAATAAATCAAATTAAATTTTCTATTTTGCAAAATAAAGATTTTCCGAATGCGGATACGATTATTGCTTACTTTGAGCCGATAAGATCGCATGATTCATGAATAATGCAAGTTTCTAGTCGAAATAACTACTTATCTCAACTCCAACTGAATAATTTTCCTCACGTAGCTCATATCCCTTGTAATCTCAAAACTAATTTCATGCCCTGGTCTGCTGAGTTTTGATTTTTATACAAACTAACTAATTACGACCCGACCCTGTATTTACATAGAGTGGAAAAGCCTTTAGGCCTTCCTAATAATACTCTTCATAATAATTAAGAAGGAAAACAACTAGAGAACACATTGTTTGAGATTAGGTACACCAAGACAAGTTCCTGTAATATAATGGGCAAAATGACTAATCTGAAGTTAGAAGAACAACATGGGGGTGGAAAGAGAGTTATGTTGTGCAAGAGACCAGAACCCCCTTCTCCATCCAAAACTTTTTCATCCTTCATTCAATTTGGAAAAGAATACAGACCGAATTTGTTATTACAGCTTAGAAGATTAAGGGGAAAAGAGCATGAATAAAAATGTGGCTCTCAAAAATTCATTCATTCCGATTTCGCATTTGGCGTTCAAGTACGGCGGCGGTGAAAAGCTTTAGCTTTAAGAATCTTGAGCAAGCGGCTCACTCGGCCTAGTAGCACGTGTGGAATTCTACTTTGTTCTACAATTTTTTCCTTTTCTTAACACCCAAACACGCCCCTTTCTCCTTCAGTCCAGAGAGTAAGCACTCGGCTGGCTATTCAATTCAATAGAAATCCTTTGGGCTAAGAACACGCAATGTTTTCGGCTCAAAGAGCCCCTTATTGTCCTCAGGAGCGGAACCATTATGTACTCCGTGCATTAGGCTCAATAATAATCAAGCATGGACAATTGATGGTATTTGTACATGGATTTACATGAACCTTGGGCCCTCGATTGGGTTACATTTACATTGCTATAAAGTGAATGACATGACATGGTTGGGCGGAGGGTGACCCCACCCACTACAGTATTACGTTGATCTGATGTAATTTGTAAAGTAATGCGTAGGGGTAACAGTTTTGGGTCTTCGTTCATCCTGTGCCCTTAAGACTTACAACGAACCAGTTATACATGTACAATAATATGTCCAAGAGGTTCTCCTTTTACGAGATTTGGATTTTCATTCACAAAAACTTTTTTTCCCTTTCCTTGAGGGAGGTAAAACGGAAGTGGAGGTTTTGGTTACGCACTCAACTCTCAGGAACAGCGAGACAAGTATTTTTAATGAAAACCTCGTATGCCTTACTTATCCAAAAATAAAATGACGGAACCCTCTACCCTTCTGGAAAACTACTGTTCATTTTTTATAGGTCGCTAGGGCGGTGGGCTAAGGTTGTTATTTCCTGTGCAATATTCCCAACCTGGGTTATGGTTCAGATTCATAATTTATCGATTGGCCACAGATTTGCAAATATTTTCGCTCCTGCTGCAAAATCCACCCGAAAATATATATCAAACAGTTGCTCAGAGTAAGTTGGCCAGTGATTTGTAATACCAACGTACGTATGTGCCGGTTGTCAAAGATATGCGGTAAGCCTTCAAAGTGATCCAAATTCGGCTAGTTAATTATAAGCGCAAATGTACTTGATCGGCCAAGCTAACCAAACCCCGTCAAAAAATGCTTTGAATCCCGAAACTGTTTTATAATATGCCAAGATTATAATTTCTTTAAATACCTAAATACCAGAAAAAGGTTGCGCTGCGCTAAGAACGCTCGTCTTTCACTTTCATTTCATTTTGGCCCACATATGGGGTTGGAGAAGAAATAGCTTCTAAGATATACGGTCGAACCTAGTCAACTTGGTTGTCAGTAATACTGCACCAGCTCTTCTCATCATGCCAGACTTACTGAAGCACTGTGCTACTATGCTTGGGACAAAAAACAATTTCATTCATAAACACGACTTCCGGTGACAAGTCAGATTCGGCTCGAGCTAACTTGAGCTCAAGTCTCTCCAATAGCATCCACTCACTTCTACACTTTTCCCTCAACTCATTCACTATTATCTCCTCCTATTTTTTTAAACAAAAAATCCTAAATTCTCATACCAGCAAGAATCACGTACTGACTCCTTCCTTCCTGCCCTCCTTCTGCGTCTCCACTATTTTAATTCTAAATCAACTCAAGAACATCGACAGTCAGTCACTGAAGGAATGAATGGACGAGAATAGAATGACTTGAGCAAATATCAGCAAGTCCCTAGTCATTCTCAGGTTAATCACATTCTGTA